>LSSN01000709.1:12858-34824 GCA_001970855.1 Smittium culicis | reverse complement strand
AAATCTTACCGCCACCTGCGCCTGTTACAATAGCAACACGACCGTCGAATCTAACCTGTTGTTGACTCATATTACAAAAATTATATTGGTAGTAAGTAAGGAAGGTTTTGGCTCTATGAAAAATATAATACAGTTAAAGTTATTTGTAAAATAAAATTTTGAAAAAGAATTAAAACAATGAATCAATTTATAAAGAATTATGCACAATTGGTATTAGTATTGATATTATTAGCGCTATTGAGTACTGATATTAACTTACGGTTATAAAAATATTGTAAAGTACACTTTAATCAATAAAAAGATAAATGAAGTAGTGACATGAACCAAAAGATGGAGTATTTATACTTAGGTATATTTTGTTTTTTTTATAGCAAGTTTAATATTATGAAACCGAATAAATATTACAAGATTTTTGGAGAGCATTTTTAATAAAAAAAATTTATGGTTCCGGGTTTGGGTTTTAAGTTTTGAATATATTTTATTCCAACGTTGAATATGCAACATGTATATTTTTTTAAAGGTAAATAAAGTGATGTTTACTCTAATATTTATAAACTATTTACAGAGGTACGTTAAGCAAAGTATAATATTTTTTATCCTGATTTAAATATTTTTTTATCTATTCTACTACGCTGTAATAACGTAAACTTGTCACCTTTTAGCAGAAATGAATCTAATCGAATCTAGTCAGAGCGTCCTGGAGTTTGTAACTTTAGGCCTTCAAAGAGCCCAGATTAGGTATACTAAGTGTCTAGTCGTGCTGGTGATAAAGAGTGTACAGCCTTAAGAGGCTTTCTGGTGCTTCATATTAGCTAAAACGATAATGGTATTTCCCTTTATTTGAAATTTTGATCCCCTGCCAACTTTGAATTCTTCGTACACAGCCTATTATTTCATGCACTGTTATTAGGGAACTGAATATCATATTAACGAATATAACCGAATTCAGGGGAAATATGTACTATTAATGCGCTAAATCTATATAAACCTGTGCCTGAGGGTACATTAACAGCTTAATGCATACTGTAAAGTTTGGTATTCAATCACATTCTTCTAGGTTAGCCCTTTATTCGGTTGCAAATATTCAGCAAGACTTATTCAGCCTTCAACCCAGACTCCTATTCTCTACAAATTTACTCATAAAAGCCATCTTTAGTCCTCCTAATAGTATTATTTTTGCCTAGGTTTGTATTGTGACTGTAATTCTCCTTATTTTAGCTTACTCAGTTTCATGACCCGAGTAAACAAATCTCCAATTCTGATTCCCATTTCTTCCTAATTTAATTTACACCAACTCAATGCCAATCATATTTTAATTAAAATAATCCCGCCCTCATCATATAGTACAGACTACTGATTCGTTGATCATCGTCTTGATTTTTGTCTGTTTGCTTTGAATTTTTTATCCAACAATATTACCCGTACTTGGATTACTTTCATCTAGTGGTCATTTATCGCTCAATCTTTAATTAAATCTAATAAATAATACTATTCAATTAGCCTTCACAGTTGTAAATGAATTTTTAATCTTTATTATTTATTTATTAAAGTTGTACTCATTAAAAATTATAGAAATAAAAAAAAAATCAGGTTTAACCCTTAATGGGCATTTGGCTTTTTATGCAACTACCAAAATTATCCAACCAAATGTATAACTGATAATTTAATATAGAGAGATAATACTTTATTGGTTAATAATTTCAGTTTATCCAATAATAAATAGGTATATTTTGACTTATCCAATTATGATTTTTAATTAAGTTTAAGAGTTTTGGCACTGGAAAAAGACTAGTCAGAGTCTGGATCACTCGAATTTATTCTATAACATGAGTGTTTATAATTATATATAATTCCTACCAATGTCAAGAAAATGTTTAAATTATAAATAAATTAAAAGGATTCAAAAAAAAACAAATTAGATGTAGAATCAATACCTTATTTAATTCAGTGTGGAAAGATTTAGAAGCCGATGCATATTCCTACTTTTTAAATTTCGTTTAAAACGCGAAGAATTTGAAATTAGGACGGGAATATTTTATTATATGAGGGACTCCTACTGAAGAAAGCACTTTGCTTATGCTTATAATTGTTGGGACGATTATTTTAATGCCAAAATTATTGTTCGCCTAATTGGAAAGGCACTTTGATTTTTATTTACATATATTTGATTTTTATATAAGTATATTTAATTTTTAAAGTATTACTTGAAAAAAAAATATAACATATTGCATTTACTGGATATAAATTAAATATAAAATTTCACTCGCTGTAACTCTTTATACGTAAAAGTACATTCTTCGTATAGAATCCCACATATAGTATATATCATCTATTAAAAAATAAAAATTTGATAAGAATACCTCCATAATAATATTGATCAACCTTTACCTTTTATAAATAGCGTCAACCTAAGTGATTTAACCATAAAGACATGATAAAAAGCGAAATCCCTCTCCATTTATTTTTTAAACTTAATTAGCTACAATATAAAAAAGCTATGTTTTATATTTATCAATAAATTTAATTTATATATAATTTAGGAATTACTATCGTAGCATTAATCTTATTAGATTTAATACTGGAATGAATATTATATTTATCAATTTACGGGTGATTAAATCAAAATATGAAACCTTTTCTAATAAATATTTTCTATTATAAAGTTTGAATTTATTCTTTTGGTGCAATTAGAAAATAAAATCGAACAAAGCGTTTAGCTAGACGTATAATCTTATCTAATTTACACTATTAAATGATATTTCTAGCAAAGAAACCCTCTTATCCATTGAAGTTGTCTACTATATCGTTATCTAATAATCCTTAATTTATTAGAATGATTACAAGATGTTTGACATAGTCAATTTTAAATTTTAATATGTTGACCTTCTGTATATATGTATACTGAATAAAAAGTGTAAAATAATCTTTAAATTATTTTTCATAGAAAGGTTAAATTCGTTTACTGATCACCCTAATACACAATTATAAATAAAAAATTTACACTTTTCACTTTTAATTTCAATTAAAAAATTATTGGTTTAAAGTATTATCAAAGCTATTTTAAAGACGTAATAGATATCAAATATTGATTTTAAGGGTGGATATTAATCATATTATTTTTAATTACTAAATGAACTAAATCAAGTGTGAATTTCATTTATTTTAATTGATTTACTCGTTTGAATTGGATGGGATATCAAAAAAAAAATAATAATAATTTTTAGATTTTAGTTGACGTAATGATTTAATTTTCAAGTTAAAACTATAAATAAATCTAACGAATATAAATTTGAAATTGTCTCAGGTACTAATTGTGTTAAAATCAAGTATTGTAGAATAATATAAAATATACATTGAATAGAAAATAATATCAATGCTTCATTTAAAGAGTAGGTATAAATTAAATCATGATTTAATAACACAATTGATAATATAAACAAAATAACCAGCAAAACTAAATACTAGACATTTTAATTGAAAAAATCGTAAAAAAATCATTTTAAGAATTGTAAATCAATTTTCAGGTTTTTTAACATTTACAAATAAATATATTTTAAACTAAACCCGACTGAGTCTAGTTATTTATATAAATAAAAAAGTATGAACGCTGTGGAAATCAAATAAATTGCAAAAAATAAAGTTATTCAGAAATATTCAAATATTGTTTGACTATTTTTAGAATAAAATATACAATTATCTTATCAAAAAAAAAACTTTTTACTATACAAATAAATAAAAGAAGATTAATAATTTAATCAGTTTTATTATATTTGAATTTACTTTATAAATAAATTTAATTATTAGAATCAGAACTTTCATCAAACACGTTGATTAAATATTCTTAAATATTTTATTTATCAATTAATTATTTTATTTTTTATCAGAAAATCTCTATTCTTGAAGCTATATTATAATCATGACTATATTATAAATGTATCAACATTAAATTAAAAATATTATTACCTTAAATTTATTTTATTGGGTATAATTGATATATATTATACGGACAGGCTGAAAAATCGTTTATTGAAGTGAATCTTTACGCTATTTCAATAAAACACTGTGGATACGAAATCTTTTTTTGGCTAATGAGAATTTATTTATATTTTTTCTAGACTTTAATTTATATTTTTTTTAAAAATAGCCTGATATTTTGTACAGAATTTAACATTATTTTATTTGCCAAATTAAAAAGTAGCTTTTTTTTCTAGCTTATTCCTTTTAGAAAAACTGATAGTTTTTATATTTATAAAATTGTATTGAAAATAATTCGACTATTATTTTCATAAATTCGATGGTAAAATACGTTATGCCGACTATTGTATAAATAAGAAATTGATTAATGTGAGCTATCACGTTAAATCATTTATATAAGCTTATTCTAGTTTTTTTTTCTTAGAACCATCACTATTTTTTTTGTAATAATATTTCTCGCATTATTAATAATTAGCTGCCCCTTTGATAAATTTCCAATTTACTGAAGGTTATTAGATAAGGCCTAGTGGATTCTGCATAATAATTATCTTCATAGATTATTATTTTCTGGTATAAATTATATTTTTTAAATAATTCCATGGATACAAAAAATAAAATTGAAGATTTATTTTGATTTCAGCATTTAAATTTGATAAATTACTTCAATACAAAAATTTTCAATTTGCCTTAAATTTTACAGGAAAGGGATGATAAGTATTGAAATATAATGAAGACACATTAAATCTATACGAAATAATATTTATCTATGCCACGTTTAATAATTATTTTTTACGCAATTAGTTGATCCATGTTATAATATACATAATTTATTAAAATCTAATTCATAATTTAATTATATCTAGCCACAATTATTAAAAATTGATGACTTATGAAATTATTTTATTATTTAATTGAAAAAATTAATACATTTTTTTCTTTTTTTAATAGAATTTTTTTGATTATTAATAATAGAAATATTATTTTATATTATTTTAATTATAGCTATAGAATTAATAACTATTGAGATTTAACAGAAATTTGAAATTAATTATATAGTAAAAAACTCTAGTAAATTTTTGCAATGGCTTTTTATATTTTATTAGTCGAAGTTGTTATGGTCTTTGAAATATATAGTTTATTTATTAAAATCAGATCAATAATATTAATAATTCTTTTTATATATGTATTTTTGTGATTTGATATCTATATTAAACATATTATCGATAATTTTAAGCTAATTATGCTTTCACAATTCAAATTTTATTTATCTAACGTTAAAAAAATATTTTATGAAGCTAAGTATTTTTTTGTGACTTTTGATGTTATTGAATTAATTTTAAATAGAGCATTTCGATTTTCCTTTTTTTTATGAATAAGAGTAATAAATTAGTTTATTTTAACAAAATGATTCTTTATTACTATAATTGAATAATTATTTTCTAATACACTTTTAATGGATATTATTCTATTTTTTTTTTTGCTAATAAATAAAACTTTTCTTTGAGTCATAAAATTTAATTAAGTCACTATTTTGTTAAAAAATGTTTAAGAGCATATTATAATAGCCTAATATATCTGAAATAAAACATAAATAATAAATTATAATACTCATACCATTGAATTATATGTTTTTTATAGGTCATTTGTGATTTAATAGATAATTAAAATAAATATCATCAATTTATGAAATGATTATAAAATTTTATAATTACATTTACTTTATAAAATATAATTTACGATTCTCTTATTCTTCAGTCTTTTTGATTCAGAGTAATAAAAAAATGTAAAAAAAACATCATTATTCAATTAGAAACCGTAAACTTTAAATAAATAAAATTTGTTAAACTGTAATAATTATAATAAAATGTCCAAATTTATGAAATTGATTATTTAAATAATTTGTGATTAGGTCATATTACTTGAAAACACAATTAAAATAAGTACCTTAAAAATCGTTGAATTACTTAATTGTGACTCGCATAAACGATCAAAGATTTGAAGTTATTAGATACTAAACACGAATTAGATATTATACTTTATAATACAAAAATATTATATATCCAAGATAAATTTAGATAATTATACCAAAGTATCTTCCTAAATAACTAATTAACAATAAGCTATAAAATAAACAATATTTCCCCTTATATGATGTTAATAATTCTATAATAATCACTAAGTACTGCGTGATGTAATAAAATCAGTTAAAAAATTTTTTTTAAATACTTTGAATTATTTCGTTGAAATATATAAAATAATATATATTCTAGATGAAAAGTGATTTACTCTGATAATACATTATACGATATAATTAATCAATAATTATATATTGTATATAAAAATAAAATATTCGTAAGACTAAAATTTTGATTTTTCTAAAGTTGTTTTACAATCGCGAAATTAAGATAAATTTAAAACAAGATAAAAGAAAAGGTATTGGAATTCAATTATAGAGAGAATTAGAAATTATCAATAAATAAGTTATTGTAATTATTGAGTATTCAATTTTATATAGTATTGATAATTTTTAGATACCAAGATATTAACTAAAGATATGTAAGAATATATTACACACAATATAATATTTTTTAAATAAATAAAAGATTTTTTTTTATTTCTTTCGGAAAACTATTTTAAGGATTATCATTGGTTAAAAAATCATTCGGATCTGTTCACAATTTTTTAGAAGCTGTAGAACTATATGAAATCTAATGGATCTAAAATTTACAACTTATGATTAATTAAGTGATAAAAATACATAACAATAATAATTCATTTAAAAGATTGGTCGACTTTAATTCACATCCTAAAGTAAAAAAAAAACTCTTAATGATCAAATCGATCATATTATAAAAATATCATATATCTATTGAGGTCTAATTTAAAATTTATTGATAAAATCTAATTTTAAGATACATGCGTTTTAAAGAAATCTGATTCATATTAAAATCAATAACGTATGCGTATTTAAAATAAATCTGAGGGTGTAAATTTTTTATTCAAGAATATAACATTTAATCCACATAATTATAAGGATTTTATTCTGTATTTGGGTTTATATATCTAATAAAATTTGATGCTTTATAATCACAATTATGATTTCTAGTTATAATTTTCGATATTCGAATCTATCTGCGAAGCTTCAAATCGCTAAAAAAAATCATTATTGGAGTATATTTCAGACCGAATTAAGTTGGTTAAAAATCGTTAAATTTCAAAAAATATTGAGCTCGATAAATAATATAACTTTTGATAATAACAAAGTCAATAATTAAAGTTTAAACTTATTTTCTAAATAAAAAAATTCAGCATTTTTTTTTATAAATATCAAAAAAAGTATCTGAAAAATAGTTTCGTTTTTTTTTTTTCACAGTGAGCTTATTAAACATAATCTAAAAGTATACTAATAACTAATCAGAAATATTTAAGAACTTATAAAAATATTCAAAAAAACCGAAAATTTGTTGTTAATTTATATTAATTAACAATAAATTCTATGAAAAAAATATAAAAATGGTGCTAAAAATATATATGGGGGTAAATAAATGAAAATGAATTTTAAAATCAGAAATTGATATAAATTAATGAATATAAAAAATCAGGCATTAAATAGAAAAATATGACTTAAAAAATTAAAGAAGAAGCCTAATTTAGAATTTATATTTCGTGATTGGTGCGCTATTGCAACACAAAATATTCTGATTTCAGAAATAGAACTTTTTGAAACTAGTTAATATATATCCATGGCTTTTCAAATTAAAAAATAACAAAATCAAATTGATTTTCGATAGGAACAAATATAATTTAAAATAATTAAATTTTAAGAAATTGAAATGCCATAAAATTAAATGTATTTATTTTGGTAAAAAATTTTAATTATAAAGAGTTAATTCATTTTTATATCACCAGTAAAGAACATTAAAGGGACTAAGTATCGATGAATATAAAATGGAATCTGGTAAGGATGGGATTAATATCTATAGCTCACATTAATTTACATGGTATATAAAAAAAATCGCCCAATACAGGTTAGCGACATAAATAATAATGAATTCGACGATATTAGCTCGCTAGAAATTTTTATGACCAAAAAATTAAAGTATAAAATGGGAATTAAACTATACCATAAACATGGAAGATATTAAATCCACTATAAAAAAAATAATTAAAATGTTCTATTTCCATAATAAAAATACTGATAATCTTCAAGAAAAAATTTTATGAAGAGTTTTCTTTAGTCAATTATTATATCCAAAAGAATTTTAACCTGCCAATATTGTTTATAAATGGTTAAAATAAATAATTAAATTAGAATTTTCTCTATTTGATAATTATTATCACTATTATTGAACTATTTTTTTTGCTAATAATTAAATTTATTTCAGAAATAGAGAAAGTCAAAAAATTATAATAAATAATTAAAATCTTAATAAAAATTACTTAATCGAGCCAATTAATCATTAACATATATTTAATTAAACCAAATTTAAATAATTAATTAATAAAAAATGAGAAAGTTTTTATTAGATAATATTTTATTAAACTATTATGCATAGAAATTTATAAAATTTAGAGGTTTAATAAAAATAAAAACCTAAATATATGAAGTGAAAATAATTAATTAAATTAAAAATAATAAAAAAAGTGCTGAGATATAGTATCAAAAAATAGTTAAAATATATTGAGTTAACAAGTAATCCGCACTAATTTAAATTTATCTTGCACCCAAACATGAAAATTAAAATACTACCAGTAAAACGATGTGGGGTCTGAATGCTAAGCAAAAATTAGTTATCATAGCTTTTTACTCTCAATAATTCAATAATTATAATTAATTTATTAATATTAATTCAATTGACAATTTCAAAAGTTTTTAAAATGTCTGATAATTCTTTTTAAGCCTTTTTACCATAAATTTTTCTTTATAGAATCGTAATGTCTTATCAAAATAATTATTTTCTAATTCCGTTTTGTTGATATTTTAATATTTTTGATTTCATTAAATGTAATATATAAAGTATTTTTATTAATTATACTTTGTCGACATTTAATTTGTAACTATTATAAGATTTACATGAGATTTTTACCAGGATCACATTTAAAATTATTACAAGACTCAGTTAAACATAGATTATAGATTATAGATTATAGATTGAAAAAATTATATTTTATTTTTCAATATTCATATTATATATAATACCCAACTTGAGAATTAAGAATGAAAAGCGAATAAAAATGGGGTCCAAACTCAGAATATATTATAATAAAGCAAATTTACTTCTTAATTAAAGAATCCCTAATTCATCATGATATTTACAGCATTTAATAGGAATTAAATTTCATAAAATTTTTATAAATGGAGCCTTCGCATCAAAGAAGTTTTTTTTTGATTATTTTTACAATAATATGCGCAACGATTATTATATACAGAGTAATGAAATAGAGTATTAAAATTAGTATCAGAATTATCGAATGGGGATAATATTTACTGGACATATTTTATTTTAGTCTAAAATACCAATCATTGTAACATGAATATATACAGGTTTAATTTTATCATCAAAAATCTAATTTATTTTACAGTTATAATTAATTAATTTATAAAATATTTTTTTATTTTCGACATTTGTTAATAATTTATAAAGTTTGTATTTTTTTCTAAAATTATAAATAAAATTTACTCAATGCTTATAAAAACTAATTAAACTATTATATATTTGACATGCGGTAATTTAGTTTTTTAGTTCCTTGGTAAAGAATAAAAAAATCGTTTATATTTCTTCATACATTAGTAATTATGATCCTTACCTGTTATCTATTTTTTTAAACATATTATAAATTAAAATTGAATTAACTTTAATTTCTGTTAGATTCCATTTTGAGCTGATTTATAGAATTTTTTTTGGGTTAAATATCTCTGAAGAATAAATAGCTTATTTTTATCTCGCTCGTTTATTACTGATGTTTCTCCTTTAAAAATTATATCATCGTAATTTTGGAGTTGTAAATAATTATTCGCTGATATTTTACTTATGCAAGTATATTAATATTGATCATTTACTTATATAATAATTTATTAAAATAGACAGCTATTCATATCATTAAAAATTTTATTTTTATGAAAAAAATTATATAAAAAGAATCATAATTATGTATTCTAAAGATTAAAATAACAAGTAATATTATAATAATCAATAAAAATCTAAATAATAGCGTAATTAATGCAATATGACATTCAATAAGTTTATTAATAAGCATAGTATCAGTAATATTGAAACGGTTCTTTTATATTAAATCAAGAAATTTACTTCAATGGCTAAAAGCTGATGCTATTGATAAAGTATTGAAATTTTTTTTAATACTAATTAATAAACACAAATAAAATTATATTGTGAGGGTAGAAGTCATATTTTTAAATAAAATATAGTATTTTTAGTTAAAAAGCAAGCACTAAAATAAATCCCTAGTTTTTTAAAAAAATTATAAATAAGGATACAAATATAAATCGGCTCCTATATAAGATTATTACTCATTAATCCAAATTAAGCTTCCTATAAACTTGCACATCTCATAAATGGATATAAGTACGAGCTATTATTATTAAAATAATATTTTGAAAAAAAATGTAACAATATAAGTATTGCCGATAGCGCTGCGGTTTAAAATGAGTTATTATAAGACTAATGTTTTAAAATCCAAACATGGTATATGAGTGATTATTTCGAGGAGCTGAAATTTTCCTAATAAGTTTTTTCAACTTGGAAAAATAGCTTTTATTTTTAAATCTAATTTAAAAAATATTATCGAATGATTTATCTGATACGGAAAATAAATCTGCCTAACAATTATAGGTAAAGGAATTTCTGTGGAAAAAAATCCGCTTACACTAAGAATATCCCATATATGAATTTTTTTCATATTATTCTAATTAATTTAATATATTTTTTTAAAATTTTCAACAAGATAACAAAAATTAATATTGTAGCTTTGAGATGTATTAAACTTTAATTTCTAATTAATATATTAAACATACATAGAATCTAATATTTACCTTAATTTATGATTATTAAAGAAATGATAGCGGATAAAAATATAAAAAAGAATTTATTATAAAAAAAATTAAATATAGGTTTTTCTATTTAAATTATTTTCTTTAGAAATTCTCGCAATTAACCCTTTCCCGCCCAACGCTCATTGAAAAAATAAATTAATTGATTCGTTTATGATTTATACGTATATTTATTATTTGCTGCTAGTATACAACTAACCAATAATTCTAATAGCCTCGGAATTATGTTTCTTTTAATGAATCTAATTTTCTAAATTATGTAGATCAAAAAAGGTCTACTGCCCGTGAAAGGGTTAAAGAATCTTAGTGTTTAATCATGCTCATCATTTATTTTGACAATGAATTTTAATTCAGGTATTTAAATATTACATGTATATTTTGAATAATATGCATTGATAAGGATTTAAAACATCATTCAGGCTATTGTCTTTAAAACACAATTTTATCATTAGCAGATTTGAAAATATTTAGTATTACAGCGATTTTATTTTTAAAAATACGTTTATAATTTATCATTAATCAGCATATATATTTTTTAAATTAGAATTTTATTAAATAATCATGTAATTTATAAAATAAAATATTTTAACAACGGATTAGTTAGTTTTTAAACTCCTCAAAAGCCAGAATATTTTTTCCTATTCCTATCCCACGTTCGAAAAAGAAAGTTTCACAATTTTTACCGAAACAATTGATTTTTTTTTTCTTCAAATATCCCGCCATCTTCTAACGATATAGTTTTTTTTATCACGGAATTTTTTTGGTAAGATAAAAATAACAGAAACTATGCATTAAATATGGCTAAAATACAGCAAAGTCGATTTAAATCATAAAAAGACAGAACTTCTAATACTAATAAAAGTCTCTTCTGGTATACTGGCTGCGTACCTAAAAGGAAATGGGATCAATCGTCAAACCATAAGATCTACCTAATCATTTATTCAAGTAGGCTGGGTGACTGAAGTTAAAAGCAGTTATGGAGTTAAGTTAGTTCTAACAAAATCGAATTCGTAAAGATCATTGAGCCTCTAGTCTGTGCCTACATCTAACAGGGCTAATACAGAATAGGCTCCTAACCAAACGAGGGAATTATCGACATACTCTCCTAAAATAAGCTGCTGAACGAATCAGATCATTCTTTTTCCAGATGCTCCACATCTGGAATCGCTGGTTGTTTCTTTCAATATCTCCGATCAAAGACAGTGTATACCTGTGTGAAATTTTAGTATAGCGTTCTTAAAAAATTACATTATTAAACCCCTAAACCAATTAATGCATTTCGCTCTTTCAAGAGAAAAAGACTAACTATTTAGTTAGCCCTTTCCCGTGCGGTAGACTGTTTTTGATCGACAAAATATAGCTAATATTGTTCAATTAAAAAAAATTTAATCCCGAGGCTTTAAGAAGTATTGGTATGTTGTAAAAAAACAGCAAATAGATAATTTCATTATTAATCATAATCAAATCAATAAACTGATTTTTTTAAAAAGTGTTGGATATTTAGGGTTAAACTTGCATAAAAAACTATGGCTAATGAGTAAAACTATTTCTTTTTTTTAGCAAATAAAAATTTCAAAGTTTTATAATAATAGAAAAACCAAAGTGCCGTTTCGATTTCGCCAGTAGTATTTACAACTAATGAATATTCAAGTCAACAACAATAGCTGAAGCAAAGTCATTTCTTCTATCAGAATTTCTCATAAGTTAACTTAAATTTAAACTATAAACGAATAAACAAATCCATATATTTAACCCTTTCCGGGGCAAACACTCTTAAACTTTCTTAAAAATTGTAATTGGTTAAACTATTTTATATATACTTATTATTGGGCGCTTAAAATTTACCAGCCAATAATTTTTTACTATATTAAGTTTATTTATCATGTTTTCGTTTGGTTGGATAATTTTGGTAGTTCAAAAAAAGCCAACCACCCCTGAAAGGGTTAAAGAGTACTGGACCTGAAAGAAATAAGCGGTACTTATTTATTTGAATTATTATTTTTTGGTGTAAATCAGCTAAAATTATTGTTTGAATAGGGCGTTCAATTTGGCAATACTCTCAGTAAATATTTAAAAATAAGGCAAATCTGGTGAGCAGGAAAAAAAAAATAAAAAAACACTATTCCTCCAAAGATGCACGGATATTTAGGTTCGAAGAATATTTACACATAATATAAAAATTACTGTTCCTACAAAGATGCTCGGATATTTAGATTCGAAAGATATTTACATGTATTAGAAAAAAAGACTACAAGCAAGAGCAGCTAATTCATTAAATACAATATAAAAAATTATCCTTGCACAAGTAAAATGATTGGTAGCAACAAGGCTGTCGTCCATATAGATGCTTATTTTTGAGAGTCAGGCCGATTGTTCCCAGTATTGGGTAGGAGCCTATTATCTATTTATCCTGCTATATGTATGCCCTGGCTAGGATCTCAATGATTTCTAGAAATTCGATTTTGTTTATATGGGCGTTATTAAAAAGCCGAATGTAATATCAGTCATACAGCACACTTGAAAGCAATATATGGACGGATATTTCGGTTTGTATATTGATCCCAATTTTCTTTAGTTTCGCAGATTTGACGACTAGGAGAGGAATTTATTTACACTAGAATATAATTTATTTAAGCCTTGCAGCAGCATTAATAATATTTTTTTTGCTTTACCGCATAGTTTCTATTATTAATATCACAACAATAAAATTCTGCAATAATAAAAAACAAGTACTGCTTAACAAAATAATGACCCAGATAGATTGTAATGTAATTTTCGTTTATATCTAGTAGAAAAACATTGATTCAAATAAGTTAAAATTAGATAACAAATTAAAGTTAATTTGGCTATAAGCAATGGTTAATTCGATAAAATTCAGGATGTTAAATGTTTGAAGCATTTAAAATACAGATATAATAATATTAACCCTTTCCCGTCCAACACTCTTTAAAAAAATTAAATTTATGATTCGTTTATGATTTATAAGTAAATTTATTATTTGCTGTAATTATACAACAGGCCAATAATTCATAATGCCTCGGGATTAGGGAATAATAATTGAGCACAATTGGCTACACTTGGTAGATCAAAAATAGTCTACCGCCCGTGAAAGGGTTAAGACAATGTTGTTAGTTCAGTAAAATGGATATTTACGTCATATTTTCAAATCCAATCAGTTTCAGAATATATCGGAACAAGTAAAGAATAAAATAAAACTTCTAGACTATTATACGCTAGTCATTTTAAGCTTTTTTTAATTCCGGGGTTCCTTTATTATGGTATCATGTACAAACATATTGTGAATTTGTGATAGCTAGTTCTCTAATTTATTGCTAGAAGTTTGATACGCTGAAGCTAAATGAAGCAATATTTGTTATCTAGAAATCAACTTTGGGCAATGACATTCGTGTATACAAAGATTCTAAAATTAAGTTGTTTTTATATAAATTGATGAAAATCAGTATTATTTATAATTATTTCTGCATAAAAGGTATCTTTAAATCAATCATTCACACGGAATTAGAAAAGATCAATGGTCTATTTTGCTAATATTCTTTCACATTCAACACACTTTAAAAAAAATCAAATTTATGATTTAATAGCAGGTTTATTATTTGCTGTATTTTTACAAAAGCCCAATATTCCATAAATCCCATGAATTAAAGTATATTAACTGAACACAGCTGGCTATATTTGGAATATCAAAAATAGCCTATTACCCGGGAAAGAGTTAAATTGATTTTATTTTTAGTTTGGTTTCGGAAATATGGTCCAAGAAATTTCAGAATAAATTATACTCTCCTAATCTCGAACCACATTCTTCGATTTTAAACTCTTAGAGATACAGAAATAAATGGTCAAAAAAAAAAAATAGATATTGGGAAATTTTTTTTTAGCCTTACTAGCTAAAAATAAATCTGAAAGTAAAAAATAAATACGCTATACATATCTTGTTGAGCTACTTTTGGAACTAGTCTTTATTTAATCTATGTGTATTTGCAATGCGATGAATTTCCATTAAAATATGTCTCTAAATCTCTTAATCTTATTAAAAAAAATTATCTTTAATTAAGAGAAAAACATAACAATATAAATGGCATTATACAGATACTAAAATGTTAAGAGTGACTCTTGGAACTACATGACTGATCCAAGAAGGGATACTATCTTATCAATGTTAGCTATTAGGAGATTAACCATACAAATTTCTTTAACCCTATCTAGGGCCAACACTCTTAACCCTTTCACGGGCGGTAGACTAATTTTGATTTACAAAATACATCCAACAGCGTTCAATTAAAACACTAAAGTTCTGGGACCTTAAGATATATTGGGTTGCTGTAAAATTTCAGAAAATAGTTAATTTGATTATAAATCGTAGACATATCAATAAATTGATTTTTTTAAAGAGTTTTGGACGGGAAAGGGTTAAGCTTGTTTAATAATTATAATTGGATAAGTCTATAAATAATCATTTGTTATTGTATACATTGAAGTTTTATAATAATAAACTATTTACATACTATATCAATTTATCAGATTGTTGTATGGTTGGATAATTTTGGCAGTTCAAAAAAATCCAACCGCTACTGAATGGGTTAAAGAAATGGAAGAAATGTAAGGATTTATAATACTCACAACTAAATATAATTAGATGCAGGCGATTATTTTTAGGGGCCATGCACCTTTAAAAAGTTTGGAGATTCTTAATGAAGGAGTCATCTTATAGTTAGAAGTGCTACAGTGTATGAAATTAAATATTTAGTTTTTTTCCAATAAAAATATCTAGGATTGCTTTTAACAAATATCACTTCCAAAGTAAATAAATAGAGAGTAAAACTGAAACGCCTTTCCAATTCCACCAATAATAATAAAATTAATAAATAGATAGGATAATAAAAATAAACTGTAACAAAGTGCTCTTTTTGTAAAGTGTCCCCCAGTTGATTTATAGTTATTCGAATTCAATGAAGCTATTGGTTATATCAATTGATTTATTCTAGATATGTACAAACACAATTAAAATATAAAAATATAACTGGTGAATAGGAAAGGTAAAACATAATACGTTCTAATAATGGAAAATAACCCACAAAATTAAAAATTAAACTAACAAAATGTAGTGAGCAGTTCTAAAAATATGAAATTTTAAATAGATTATTAATCTATAAACGATAAAGCTAAAGCTTTAATAATTACATAATTAAAAGTCAAGATAAAAAAAAAACACTTGAAATTGGCATCAGTTTTAGTTTTATAAGAACGTGGCGACTTTAACCCTTTCCGGCGCCAACACTATTAAGCTTCATTAAAAATCATAGTTGGATAAGTAAATTATAAATAGTTTATTATTGAGCGCAAAAAAATTCGTAGCTAATAAATAAGTATCATTCATAAATTGATTTATCAATTTGTAATATGGTTGGATGATTTTGGTAGTTCAAAAAAAGCCAACCGCCCCTGAAAGGGTTAAATTGGATACTTTGAATATATTTTTATCTATTACTGACTAATGCAAATGAGTAAAAAAAAGTTATTAAGAAGATTTTTTTGAATTATTAGTTAGTAGAAAATCTATGTACAATTATATCAGAAGAAAATGGCGAAAGTAAGGAATGTAAGTATGTTTTGGTTAAAAATTAATAATATCTAATGTAAAACTGAAGAATTTTGATGGTTGGGTTTCATTTCTACTTTTCCAGTTTTAGGGTCATTGTAGCTAACAAGTATTGATTCCAAAACAGGGAATAATTCGTCGTATTCTTCGACTTTAGGTAGACTTGAATGTAGAGATTTCTCGCTACTAGAATTTGCATTAGATGATAAATTGCTTGAGAAAAGCATTTTTCGCGTTTTCATGCTTTCGATACTATAAGCAATGTTTTTCATGGTAAGAGTGTCAATTATAGACGAATCTTGGTCATAGGCGGTGCTATTTTGATCAATAGTATCATATATTTGATTGGTATCGTAGTCATATTTTCGATTTGCTGAGGATGAAGATGCATGTAAGTCCTTTCCAAGATTCAGTTGGCTGATACTTTCTAAGTCACTAGAATCAGATTTGCTTGAAAATGAAGATTTTTCAGCAATATCTTTTTGCAAGAGATACATAGATTTGAGTCTAGAATTTGCGATCGCTGTTTTAACGTTTTTATTGGTTTTTGGTTTTTTAACGGCAAAAGGTATACGTTTATCATTAGATGAGTTTGGTGAAGCGTAATTGTTAAATGAGTTGGATATTGTAGGGGTGGCATATTTATTTGGATTAAATAAATCGATATAGAAGTCTGTAAAAGCTTTTGAGAAGTTTTCATCAAGTTGGAAATAGCCAGAGTCATCACTATCAAAGGAGTTTTTTGATCTGTTATCACTGAGCTTTGAATACGAATCATAGTTATCATAAAAATTTGACGTTTTAAGGCTAGAGTTAACTTTGTTTGATTTTAGCGAAGGATAATTTCTACTTGAAAAAAATTGTGTATTTTTATCATTAGCTTGGTTACTTCTAGGCTTTGGAGTTACTTTTTGAGTATTGTCTAAAATTATGTTTGACATTTGAGTGTTTGCTTTTGAAGCTTTTTTTCTAGTATTTTTATCAGAAGGAACAAGAGATCTTGTGAACTTTGTTGGGTCAGTTGATTTATTTCTTTTATTTAAATCAGATGATTTCACAGATGGTTTGCTAATAGAGATATTATCCTCATAATTTAAAACGTTTGAAATAGGAATAGGGATTAGGGCAGAAATAGATTTGCTAGAACCCCAACTCGAGTTAACGAGGCCGATTAGCTGAATGTAAACAATGTGTCTCATGTAAAAAGTTTCAGGAAGAGCACTAATGTTATCAGGAATAGGGCCTATTTGAACGTTTGCGGAAAATACTTTTAAAGATTCAGGTTTTTTAGAGCATTCAGTAACGAGGGTATCATTGTTTAGTCTATCAAAAATCACATTAATTGGTTTGGTTAATAGTTTAGCTTTGGACCAAATGCGATCAGTTGATAGTAAGAAATCGTGATTATTTTCAATAGAGGGAGAATGGGGGTAAAAGCAGTCAGACTGGCCAATTAAGTTGGCAACTGTGCTGAAAAGGGTTTTTTTTCCAGATAGCTTAATAGTGATGTTCACATATTGACCGGTACGGAATATTTTATCAAGGGAAGTGACTTCCATAATATAAAGGATTTTCCCAGACTTTGGGTCAATAATGTTGTCGAAAAATTGGTATTGGTTTGAGGGAGTGGTAGGATTCTTATTTGAGTATAAAATAGGTTTATAAACGGGGGAGATAACTTTAGGAATGAAGTTAATTGGTGCAGTAGAAATGTTTATAGGAACACTAGATTTATTTGGGAAAATCATATTAGCGTCAAATGTGTATGATACCTTACTTTCAGGGAGAGAAATAGATTCAGGAAAATTTGCATTTTTAAACTTGGCAACGAAATGAAAAGAGTAAATTCCAGGCAAGATCAGTTGAACTTCGCCTTCATTAGAGACATTTCGCCATAAAACAAGCTTGATTGAGAATAAATTTTTTCTGAAAGCATTTACACCAGAGGCTCTATTGCCGAGAGATTCAGGAGATATTTTTATTGAATGGCTATTAGGACATAGTAGGACCTTTTCGCGACCAGTTAAGAATAAGTTTATTTCAGAGGGATTTAGAGTATGAGTATTTTTGATTACTAGGACGCCAGATAGCTCGGAGTTTGGTTGGCAGTAAGGGATTCCACTAGAATTAGAGGGGAATAGTATACTAGCTTGAACTCCAGAAATGGAATTTTCTAGTAGTTCCATAGCAGAATTATATAGGAGTATCTAGTATATAGATAGAAGTTCTAGGAAAGATGAAGGGATAGATATTAATAAAACCAACAATTATGAGGTATTTAAATTGAAGAGTTCTTTAAAACGAGAGAGAAAAGAATGTTTTGCGAGAATTATGAAGGATAGAAAATATTATATACCGAAAACTGGGCAGTAATTGGTATATATTGGAAGCTGAGTAGGAAAGAGGATGTTTGAATATTCGAGTAGTGCTAAAGATTTAAGAGAAAGAAAGTGTTAATATTCAGGGCACTATATGCTACAAATGATACATCTGAGTAGAGAATAAAATTGATTGGCCAGGTGATTGAAGAAATCGATTCAAAATACAAATAACGAAGGAAATAAGATTATCGCAGTTTCTTAGGGGAAGATATTGAGAGGAACGAGAAAAGAGATTGGTAAAGACGGTTACAGAAAGTGGGTAAGTATAATGATGTAAAAGTAAGGATAATTATAGCGGAATGGGAATAGTGTAAGAAAGATCAGTAAAAAAAATTAGGTTAAAAAGTAGGTTTCAAATATGCTATTAATATATAAATGGAGAACTGTCAGGTGTGTCTAATAAGTATGCAAAAAAAAAAAAAAAACGAGTGATGGGTGTCAAAAAAAATAATAATGTCAAATTAAACTTTATAAGGAAATGCTAAATATGGCTCTTATATTTTTGCCATTAAAACCCCCTATTTTTCTACCAGCTGAAAATTTCGTCATTTCTGCCATTAAAGAGGCTTTCCATTCCTCTGCCTATAAAAAGACTATTACGCTTCCGCATAGTGAGCTGCCTTGTTACCGCGTGCAAAAATACTAAGGGACGGCGATTTTTTTCTGTTCAGACTGACTCTTTTTGGCAAGAGCTGGGTGATTATTACATTATCATTACTTTCCAGTACCATCGCACTCAGCTATTGGCTATCCCATTCGTAAATCTTTTTGATTTCTTTAATCACTATCCCATTTAGTATCATTTGTGGGACTTTGTTTTAGCTCTTTCGCACGCAACTCTCTAAATTGTCTAGTATGCTGATTTGTATGATATTTAAATTCTTATATATTATTTGCTGATAACTTCTAAGAACCAATAATTATATGATTCACGGAAATTAATTTATTTAATCGACATCAGGTGGTATCGATTGGCTGATCAAAGGCTGCTTGCTACTTTGGAAAGGGTTGAGCTTATTATTAATCTCGTCATATATTCGATTTAATTTTATATAATCTGCACTATTTTTCGTACGTTTTTTTTATACTTCTTTATCCTTCCAATAAAATTTTGATTATTAATTAGCGGCTTTATAAGCACAGTTTAGTCTTTTCTAATTCACATTAATTTATATTCATTTGCCAGTAAATCATCAATCGCTATTTTATTTGCCTTTTGTGCTGTCCTTTCAAGTAATTTTTCTTTTTACACTTTGAAGCATTATTTCTAATGTTTTGCTTAACCCTTTCCCAGGCGGGAGACTATTTTTGGCCCACCAGATATAGCCACCCATGTTTAACCCTTTCCCGCGCGGTAGACTATTTTTGGATGACCAAATATAGCCAACCGCATTCATTGAAAATCGTTTAATTCCGAGACTTAAAGATATATTGGTATAATTCAAATTAAAGACAAATAATAAAGAATCTTATAAATGACTATCCTATCAATAAATTCGTCTTTTTAAATAGTGTTGGACGGGAAAGGGTTAATAAAAATACTTTAATTCAGAGTCTTTAAGAAATATTGATATACTGTATATTAACAACAAATAATACACTTGCTCTTAAATCATAAACTAATCATAAAATTTATTTTTTTTAAGAGTAATGGACGGGAAAGGGTTAATCCTTAGATGGAAGATTATTTTAAGGAACGGAACTTTTCTTATTAAAAATTGCCTTAGTTTCAAAATTTATTTCGCTACTATATTCAACTAGAAAATATTATCAAATGGATTAAATAGATTAGCCAATAAATACACCTATAATTGCTTCCAGCAAATAGATTTCCTAGGAAATAGAAGTTCCTCTTGCTCTAAGAATCTCCCATATTTAGGCTATTTCTAATGTTTTGCTTAATCCTTTATTTAGGATTTTTTATTAATTATTTCATTTAAAGCCTTTATGTATAAAAATGCTTGGTATACTCTAAAACACGACTACATTTTAATTCCACTTGATTCATGAAGCGCTAGTAATTATAAAATTCATACTACCATTGGATGAATTGGAAGCTGTTTCTATTTCGATACAGCTATTTGTAATAGTGGACAGGTTTTAATTTCATTGAAGGGCCTACTTTCATTAATTATATAATCTGCAATTTCTTCGGCTACAATATTTTACCTTTCTTCAGGATCTACTAATGGTTATACTCTGTGCTCCTCTATTATATGTAGCACTCAATTCTAACTATGAATTCATATATAGCAAACTCTTAGGAAAAGAGGAGAATTTTTTCCTTGATATTTTATTTGTTAATTATAATATGGAGGTTTTGTTCGCTAAATTTTTTTACCATTTGATAAAATATTGTAATTGAATCTAAAATCCATACAATGTATGAAACAAACGAAAATTTCAATAGAAATAATTCCGCTCTTCAAAATAATCTTTCATATTGCAAGCTTTGATGAATAATACTCGAGATTTCACATTAATAACACTCCAATATCTAAACATCTACTCAGTATTACATCACTAATTTCTTTTTAGCTCACACTAATTTAATACTTAGTTTAGATAGTTTAATATGATAAATAAATTCTATGGATTGTTACCACAGTAACAAAATCCCGTGCATAAATAAATAATACAATATATAACCAAAAAATAAAAAAAATGTAATACTGGCCTATGTAAGTAACTGCATATCCCGCAATATTCTTTAGAAACATTAATTGAAATCAATAGCGCCAAAATAAATCTAAACAATTTCAATAAAGATACACAGATTAACATCTCTTTGTAATTAATGAGCGATTTATAAAATTTTATTTAACCAAATAAGAATAATTTGATTCTTTTAAGAAGTATTGATAATTTTAAATCAAAATATTTTATTTCATCATCAAAACTTGAAAGCCTTGAATATGTATTTA
>LSSN01000709.1:0-12631 GCA_001970855.1 Smittium culicis | reverse complement strand
AAAGAGGAGAATTTTTTCCTTGATATTTTATTTGTTAATTATAATATGGAGGTTTTGTTCGCTAAATTTTTTTACCATTTGATAAAATATTGTAATTGAATCTAAAATCCATACAATGTATGAAACAAACGAAAATTTCAATAGAAATAATTCCGCTCTTCAAAATAATCTTTCATATTGCAAGCTTTGATGAATAATACTCGAGATTTCACATTAATAACACTCCAATATCTAAACATCTACTCAGTATTACATCACTAATTTCTTTTTAGCTCACACTAATTTAATACTTAGTTTAGATAGTTTAATATGATAAATAAATTCTATGGATTGTTACCACAGTAACAAAATCCCGTGCATAAATAAATAATACAATATATAACCAAAAAATAAAAAAAATGTAATACTGGCCTATGTAAGTAACTGCATATCCCGCAATATTCTTTAGAAACATTAATTGAAATCAATAGCGCCAAAATAAATCTAAACAATTTCAATAAAGATACACAGATTAACATCTCTTTGTAATTAATGAGCGATTTATAAAATTTTATTTAACCAAATAAGAATAATTTGGTTCTTTTAAGAAGTATTGATAATTTTAAATCAAAATATTTTATTTCATCATCAAAACTTGAAAGCCTTGAATATGTATTTAAAATTTTTCTAATATTAGCCTAAGATATATTAGACTCTTTTTTATCATCGCTCTTTACGGATTTGGTATTTCTCCATCATCAATCCTTCTTGATTTTTATTACTATATTTTTAGTGGGTGCTTATCGGCTAATATCGGACAAAAATTAACTATTTTCCATGTGTAATGATCTCTATTATTTTTTATACTTTAATATCAAAATCAAACTATACTATTTGATTGAGTATCTAGTAAAATATTAAAACCGAATTTGCTAATAGAGGCTACACTAAACCCAATAGAAAAAATCAACAGAGTATGTCATACAGTTTTTTAAATTACAAAAAAAATTTGCGCTTTTAAACTTTTCGCAGCAAGTTGTGCTTATCTTGCTCTCCAAAAATTAGGCACTTGAATTCACTAATAGCTTTATTTTTGCCGTAATATTGAAAATGTTGGGCCGATTAGCGAGCTATCCAATCAAAATATACTCCTAAAATTTGCAAGCGAATCAATATGTAATACTTTTAATGTTCATCGTCCAATAATGAACTAGCGAAGCGCTGAATTTCATATTTTATAGTTTCTTAGGCGTCATCTTTTCTTGTCAGAAATTCCATTTAACCCTTTCCCGGGCGGTAGACTATTTTTGGCCTACAAAATATAGCCAACAGCGTTCAATTAAAATACTTTAATTCCGAGTCTTTAAGAAATATTGGTACATTATAAAATAACAACAAATAATAAATTTGCTTAAAAGCATAATCGAATTGTTAAATTAATCTTTAAAAAGAGTTTTGGACGGGAAAAGGTTAATAAATTGCCAAAAATAGATCATTTGTATGGGACGCTCTTACAATTAGTAGTTTTTAACTTTGAAGTTTTGTCAATTAATGTAAACTTAATAAAGTTATTTATTGTAGCAGTCATTGTACACGACATCATTACCTACTATGGCATAATAATAGAATTAAAACTGATGAGCACTAAAATTTTAATCGAAATATTTCCACTTCAACCATGAATCTTGCTTATATTATGAGCTCAAATTTATATGCCTTATACTGTCTAGCTCTGAGAAAAATCTTGATAATACTTCAGTTTCAAGTTTAGAATATAATTTCTAATTAGAAATTAGATAAAAAAAAACCTATTAATATTAAAATAACCTTTCCTTATAAAAAAGTTTTTTTAATGTGAAAATAAACTTTTAAAACAAAAAATTCAAACAAAATCGCTTATCGTCTATCGATAATAAAATTTTGATATTTATTTTTCGAAATGAAAATTCCCGCTACAATCGTATTTTTATTTTACTTATAATATTTCTTATAACTATAAATTATAATATAAATCATAGTCGAGTTTATTGGCAATCATATCCGATAAATGCTGCTAGTCTTTGACAGCAGATGTAATGACTGGAAATCAATCATCAGTTTTATCAATCGTCACTGGCTTACGCAGGCATTCAAAACGCAGAGTATTTAGAAATGTGATTAGAAAATTATTTTATCCTTAAAATGAAAAATTATTTATACAATAATAAAAAATAATTGCAAACGTATTAAAAAAAACAAATAAATTTGTATAAAATTTCACCCGACTCTCCCCTGCCACTTTAGCTGTTTCATATCCAACGGGCATTGGTCTAGGGTGCTGATAAATCGCTTTTATTTTGTAATATAAGTGATCTGGAAACATGGGTGCCGTCCAAAAATTTCGCTGTTTCCAGCTCGAAATTTAGACTGGAAGTGCCAGCGCGGAGCTGGCTATAGATAATAAGCACTCTAAAAAAAAAAACATAATAATAATAATAATAAAACGAATTCTATAAAATTTTTTTTAATATCTCGCACTCAAATTATATCTCTACTTAATATGTATCCTTTCTACACATCTTACAGAACAAAAACACAAAAACACAAAAAATTATCTTATTTATTTAACTAATAGCTACTGTACGACATATATCTTTATTATATGTAGTTTATATCTTTTTTTTTTAAACATTTTGTACTTTATAATTAAATTTTCCGTCTTATACATTTATTTTTATTGTTTAAAATATGGATTTTAACCATTTCGGGGATGACGGTCTTTTATTTATCTACCGAGTTTTCCCAACATAATGAATAATAGACTAATTATCTAAGTTGAATAAATACTCTAAATCCAATAAAAAATATTTGTCACAATAATTATCCAATTATGATATTTAATAAAAGATTATGATTGATGTTCCTGGAAAGGTTAAAAAAATTTATCATCTAATTATTTAGGTAATATATGAGATACTAATTTGGGGAAACGGAAAAATTTTTCTTAGAATTTTTACTTGATTGTGTATATTAGGTAAAGGTATTAGGCCTATCGGATAATCCATTTGACGATCTTTTCTAATTTGATTAGAAAATAAAAGCAAGGTTGCAAAGCGGGAAAATTTCAATAAGAAAAGTTTCGTTTTTCGAAATAATCTCCCATATAATTAAAGTAATCTAAAAAAAAAAAAATTTACAAACTCTTTTGCTTAAAAAGCAAATATTTAACCCATTTCCGGGCGGTAGAGCGATTTTTGTTCTACCATATCTAGCTATTGTGTAAAATAAAAACGAATTAATTCACAACCCGAATCAAATATAGGTTTATTGTATAATTGCAACAAATATTAATTTTTCTTTAACCCTTTCCCGTCCAATATTCTTTAAAAAGTTTAATTTAACAATTCGATTATGCTTTTAAGCAAATTTATTATTTGTTGTAGGCCAAAAATAGTCTACCGCCCGTGATAGTGATAGAGATAAAATCGCATAATATTTGACTGTAAGAAAAGCTTTAAAGTTTAAAAAACAACAGGTCCATGTGGAAGAGAAATATCATTCGAATTAGACCCTTCGCTTTACTTTATTCGATAAAACAAATATTTGAAATTATCAATTTTTATCCAGGAAATTTTTGAATAATAATTTTACACTTATGTTTTATTAGTATTATTAAATGATACAAATTTATAGGAATTTTTTGTTATGTAGAATCTTTAATATCACTTTTTTTTATTAGTAAACCCGCTATTCTAGCTGAATTATAAATATAAGCTTTGTAAGATTAATTTTTACATTTTAAACAATGATGAATAATATCTCTGTCTTCAAAAAGGTCAATTTTAACTTCCGCTTACAAAAGAAATATTTTGGGTTGATCATTTGTTGCTCTGAAAATCTCTTACAAATATAATTTATTACAGTTTTGGCCTACATGTCAAAATTTAACAGTGGCTTAAAATGCTATAATTTATTGTTAAATTTATAAAATGCTATAATTTATTGTTCTATTTATAAAAAGATAATTCAAGTGCAAATAATTTACGAGATAGTTAGCATTAAGAAAAATCTATGCCAATTATGAGCTAAGAAGTATAAAATTAATTGAGAAATTATTTTCTACATGTATAGAATATTTGACATAAAATTGAGCTTAGAATATCGATTAAATCGCTCTATTAGGCGACTAGTAGCGAATTACAATTATTATTATTATATCTGCTATTTTTATAAATTAGAAAAGCTCTAATAATGATTAGAACTAATAATTAAAAGGTTTTTGTGAAAAAAATTATACTGAAATTATGTTTTGATACTAGAATTGGCTAAAAGGACCGATTGAACTGTAATAATTATAAAAAGTTGTTAGAAAAACTAATTGAAGCCTCAATTAGTTTTTCAGGAGATTAAAAAATTGATGAAGAAAATAATTCTCCCCTTATTTTTCAGCTTGATAAAAACGATTAACCCATATTATCAACCAAGAGTTTAATCATTATTTCAAATTTCCCTACTTATTTTATTAAGAATGTGTTTTAAAATTATCTGAAGAATAACTTGAAAATAACCCCTATAATTCTAAATTAGAAAATAAAATAATTTAGATATACTTTTGATCCGAAAATCTAAAGCCATAATCATTATTGTTTTAACAAATACAAAAAGGAGGAGATTTTGTTTAATATGGAAATTTAGACTGATAAAACAATTCAGGCGATAAATTTTTCCTATCGCTCTAAAAATTAAAGATTTCTATCGATAAATAATACATTATTTCTGTCAAAAATTTAAATTTTGGAACCTTTGGTCAGCTGTAAGTAAAATTTTAGCATTAATCAATACTAATTTAGTAAATATTAAATTTCATGTTTTTAAAAATAATGATAATTGTATTACAATTATGCTATAGGTCGAATCTTTAATTTATCAAAAAGAAATTAAAAAAACGTAAAAAAGTACTAATTATATCAAATGAAAAAAAATACAACGAAAAATGATCAGAAAGAATGAATAAGATCTATAAGTTCTTGAATAAATTTTGCATGAAAAAAAAATAATTGATGGATAAGACGGTCGAATAGAACTCCTATCTATCATAACTTGTTTTTTTGAACATAAAAATTATAATTTTAATCTAAAATCAATTTCCAGAAAATTAAGAAAAATATACAATTAAAATTAAATTTAGATATTCAATTTTTTAGAAAAAAAATCAGACTATCTGCATATGGATACAGTATAAAAATATTAACGAAGAATGTTTTAGTTCTTTGTCGAATTTTAGTGATAAAATTTTTTATAGTTTGTTTTTATCATTTAAAATATATTAACACTTCAGTTTAAATCAAATAATAAACAGCAATGAATATAAAAAAAAAAGTATATAGAAAACATAAAACTCATAAAATCTCAAAGCTAAATATTTGATTTGAACTTGAAAATTTATTTATATTATAACCATTAAAACAAAAATTCTTGGTCTAAAGCTTAAAATTGAAATATAGGCAATTTTTTTTCTCTCCATTTTCATAAAAATTAGCTAGAAATATATAAGATCGTTTTACAAGCTTCAATACATATTTTTATTAATTACTAAATTAAATACTTGTTCGAAAATAAAGGTATTGGTGCTTTTAACATTACCACGGCTATCCCAGTTTTAAGATCTAACTGTAATAAAGTTTATTGGAATTTAATATTTTTTTTATTGATACAAAATAGTAATATAATCTTAATGTTATACACTAACCAAATAAAAAAGCATTTTATTTTGTGTAAAACGATTGCATATTATTCTGAGCTTTTTTTAATTTGGGATTTTATAAGCGATAAAAAAATATTAAAAAAATCGCAAGTCAAGCAAAAAAATAATAGTAAATTGTTTCAAGAAATAAAAAAAATATTTTCATATAATTAAATTATTGCGTTTATCTATAAGCTACTTAAGTATATTGATTTATAATATCCAGTCAAAAGATGAAGCATCCATTTCCTCAGTTTTTATATATTATTGAAGCTTAAAATTTCATCTAATTAATCTTATTTCAACTAATTTGAATGTATTTACATCATTTAGCTCTAAATAAGATATAAACCTAACTGGGTCAATAAAAAATAGGCCTCAATCCGATCATAGAAGAACAAGATGGTCATTATAAAAAAATCTACATAAATGCAGGATCAATATTAATTTCGAACGCTCGAATTATACATAGAGGTATTTTCGGTCTGTGCTGAATGAATAAGCACATCTTGTTTCTAAATTCCCTTCACTAGCAAAGCTAAACTACTTTGATATTTTAATTCACAAATATTCATTAATATGATTAAAATTTCAGTACTTTATTTATAAGAGCAAGTTATTTTATGAGTTTCAGATATAATATTAATTTTTTTTTTGAATGCGTATAAAAATTATCCTAGTGTAGGTTATATATTTTTATGTAATTAATAAATATTATTTTATAGATACATTTGGAATATCTGAAATAGAACTTCTATATGATTCTCAAACGAGTACCAATGATTAAATATTATGGCTTTTATTAAAAAAAATGATAAAAAATCTTGTTTCAGCTTATTTCAAAATTTTAAATTTAGCCAGACGGATTTTCAATTAATACATAGAAAATCCTTGAGACTCAATCCTTATAAAAATTAAATAGCTAACAAATAGCGTAAAACCCCTCAATTAATTAAAAATAAATTTTGATACTTAAATTTAAAGTAATATAAAAATAATTAATCGATTACTATATTGAAAATTTTTTAAAATAAAGTAAAGCCATAATTAGTCATATTATTTTGACGATTATAGGAAGATGTGCCAATTTTTATAACAAACGTGCTCTTTAAAAATTAATTATCGTGTCAAAAATTAATAATATTACACATATTAAAGGTTGATAATACAACAAATAAGTTTTATTTTATTTACTCGAACCTTTTCGATTTATTAAAACTCAAAAAATATAATTATATATTAAGTTATATATAAACAAAGAAAATCATTAAAATAGGATATCTATTTAATATACCAATAAAGCTTTAAAAAAGAGCTCACAAATTCTAGCAAATTATTCGTAGAATTAATTGTTCATAGAAAAGTATTTTTTTTACAAAGAAAACAACCTTTGTAAGGGAGAACTCTCATTCAATATATTAGTATCTTGTTATATTTCTGTCGACTAAGAATCTCAAAAGTTGCTTATATTATATTAAACTCTTTTATAATGGATAAAAAATTATTAAGATAGTTTTATATATCAATGTTTAACTACAAAATATATTTTTCGTCATAGATAGTTAAATTTAAATAGCTTATTTAATTCGTATAGGCAAATGTGGGATAAACTAAATATCTTTATTCTTTATCCGTTTATTAATTTTTTATTATTAAACTGTTATTATTCAAAACATATCTATTGGGGGTATAATTTGATATCGCGTAATAGTCAAAGATATACCAACCTATTTAATTAGCTATGTAAAAAATTAAAGATTTTAATTAATATCATGTCAAATATGTAAAAAAATACAACCAAAATTGTGAGCGCCAATGATAGGTTTCGTTATCGCTTTGAAAGATCGGATATCAAGATCTCGTATCTTAAAAATTACCATAAAAAAGGAAATTTTATGGCTTTTTCACATTAAAAAACATTTTTCGTAATATTTTATAAGGAAAACCTCTTAATAAACAATTATTCGTGATTTTGTATATTAAGCTTTAGAATAACAATTATGCTGTTTATTTATTATTGAATAATTTATATTTTAAATCTATTACAGAGTTATTATACTAACTGATGAAATTAAAGGGGGAAATCGATAACAGGAAAAGTTTTAGTATAAATAATTATGAGTTTTGACCAAGAAAGCAGGATATTTCGTAATAAAATTTTAAAAATGAATTACTTCTAATAAAATTAAAGCCTTAAAAACAAAACAAATATATTCAATAATAAAGAGACAGAGATTAGCAATTTTTTTTATTTTAAATACTTTTAGTACAAATTTTAACCTAAAAAAAATTATTATAAATCTTAGCCAATAGAATTAATAGCCTAGATTATAGTTGATTCCCAATAAATTTAATCTTTTTTTTTATATCAGAGATTTTTAGTTATATCTGGATATTTTGAAATGTTAATAGATAATAGCATTATTTAAGGTGTTTTTAATAGACATTTCACCTATTAATCACAAATAAATTTTAATTATTTTTATACTATCTATAAAAAAACATATATTGAAACTCAATTAGTCAACTACGTCATTTATAAATAAACTTCTGATTATTACCTTAAATACACTCTATTTACAATTTATAAGTATGAAAGATTCTCTGAATCAGGTGTATTAAATTATATTAACGATTCATATATGATACATAAAAAAGCTGATAAATTTAAAATTAATTTTTTTCGTAAAATTACAATATAAATTGATAAAGTTCATGACGTATGTTCTAATCGAATTATAGCTATATTAAATGTCGCGGTGGAAACCGACGACGAGGCAGAAGGTAGCTAACTTCCGCCAATTATAAGACATAATTATTTGATAAGTTTTACTTGTTAAGTTTCTCGCCCAATACCTTTAATTCTCGTTATAACCTTACGTCTGAAAGTTTAATTTTCCTTATCTTATCTTATCTATATTATTTATAATTTAATTTGCTATTTTTACACGGATATTCCGAGAAATATCCGAAATCCCATCGGTAAAAAGAGTATTGGTATTAAAATAAAATGGATCAAGGGTTTTGGGGATATAAAGATCGCCCAATTTTTCTTTAAGTTTGGTTATCGAATAAATAAATAAAAAAAATTAAAAAGAATACTCTCACTAATAAATTAACTTGTTAATTTAGTATATATACAAAAAATCTAAAAAAATAAGCTAGGTACGTGGGCACAAAATAACCACGACATAAATCTTTTCATTAATCTTGTGATCGATTTTCTGTAAATTTGATCTATTATTTTACATCACTATTAAAAACCAACTAGATGTGATTTAATTTAAACTCAATAACTGTTGTTAGTATTTTATCTAAAATTATGACATCTTTTATATTTTATATATTTAGCAATATTTATAATGAAGCGCCTAAAAAATTCAAGAAAAAATTTCTAAATGAAATTACCTTTTTAGTTGTCATATTTAATATTTAGTCGATAGTAACATTATCCAATTTATTTAAAATTTTTACATATAGATTTTTTATCAAAGTAACGAGTTTTATTTTTCAAATATTGCAACGACTCTAAGAGATTAATTTTCCAATTTTTTAGGTGTTTATTGATTATTTTTTATAATTAAATAAAAAATTATAACAGTGTATACATGAATTTATTTCATTTCAATATAATCAATTAATCAATTAATCAATTAATGAATAAGTAGCTATCGATTATATCAAAAAAAAAATCTTTGCTTCAATCTAAATTATTTTTAAAAAAATTGTGAAATAAGAACTAAAATTATTATTAAAACCATTAAATTTAAATCTTTGGTTGTTTTTTTATTCAATTATTAGATAAAATAAACAATGAAAAAATAACTTGGTAATATATACTCTTTAATATTAATATATAAATCATAAAAAATGGAATTTTTAAAATATCTAATATATAAAATATAATCCTAAATAAAAAATAGCACATAATGAGTAAAATTATTATTTTTTTAAAAGAAATTATATAATTCTTTTTATTGGATGAGAAAAAAAATTATAGAAGAGCTATAAAATAAAAATTCTTATTAACACAAAAAATTTAGACTAATTTGACTAATACTCACAGGTTAATATATATAATCTTTGCTGCCTATCATGATTGTGGTTAAAAGAAACACCAAAGTATTTATTATTTTTATTTTATGACCATAAATTAATTTCAAGATTTATGATAGACTTACCAGTCCATAAAATGCGTGATTTTAAATTTTTTTATGCTTCATTGACCTGTTAAAATTATGTATACCGCCTAATCTTTATTTAATTTCGAAGTCTTTCCTATAAAATAAATAAATTAACCGCAAAATATAACCCAAAAGTTCCAAAATGTTCGAAAATTGGTTATCTGAAATTGGAAACTCAAGAATATTCTAGAAAATTCAAATTCAGCAATAAAATTTCTTTGAAAACGTAAGAGCTTAAAGTATGGGAAAAAATATCATTTTTTTAAAAGCAAAAGTGAAATTGATATAAAATTATATAAACCGACTGTTTTCCCAGTTTTTTTTTTACAAGGTATACAACCAGCATATATATAATTAAATTATTTAAAGCAAAAATCTGTCATGAATGGAACTTTCTAGAATGTTCCGGAATATTCATAAATAATCAGCAGCAATGTTCTAGAATGTTATGAAACGTCCTAGAACATTTCCGAAATTTCTTATCGATATTAATTTTTCTTACGCAATAATTTTACTTTTTCATATTGTTAACATCGATAATGACTTATTTTGATTACAAATCAAGTTTGATTAGTAATCAAACAGTTATTTTTCTATAGCTTTCTTTTTAGTTTATTCTTTAGTTTTTCTTTGAAGTTTATGATCTAAAACCAAGCAACGGAAAAAGTATAAAAAGGTTACGTTTTTCCTATCTTGAATTCGGCATCTAGTATCTTGTATACTTTCTAATAAGTAATAAATAAATATCTTTATAGTAAATATAACTTTTGACTTCACTTGCCTTGCACTCTTATAACCCAGATCTTGACAAAATCATGAATAATGCAAAATTTTTTAATAAATTCTTGTGAAAATTCTCAACAGGTTTACAGTCCTGGAGCAATCGGGTTTAAAACCAGAGAAAGCGTCAGTCCTGGAGTCAGTGGATATGGACTACCCGGTATCCCACATCACAGAAAGACCATATTCCGCAGATATGGAACCCTTAAAAACAGCTTCAAGAAGCTCTTCCAACCGTTATGGAAGAATTCATCAGATAATCTTTGTTAGGCATAAATAGGAAGATGTTCTTTGACGCCGGCTCCAGGAACTCCAGAATAGACTATGGCTCACCTTCTGTCCTCTTTTTACCTGGAACTTTATGATGCGAGAGAATAATTAACAGTTCCAACGGACTGTAAAACCAACATTAGTAGTGTTAGGGGCTATATTGTAAGGGATATGGTATGAAGTTAGCGTTAACTTCAGGTTCTGACACGACGATGGTTTACTTTCTAATAGCTCTCTGAGATGGGTCTGGAGAGTGCAACGTGTAGGGTTTAATTTTTTACTACTATTCATGAAACTTGTAACTCAGCTAATTTATTGACCTCGTAATTTAATTTTCCTGGGCACCCTATCTCATGGCGTGAGCCTTCCTGCCCTGTATCACCATCCTTAAATGTTGAATTCGGGAGTGGGTATCATATTTAGGATGATGTACTTTCTATAATTGTGGCTGCCCCACAACAATCACATCGAGATATTATGAGTTTTTATACGTCTGTATCGGCGTATAGGGATTATATCGGACCTGCATGCATGAAGAAATTCATGATTCTGGTATCTCAGTGCAGGCTAGAGCAAAAAAGATCCTCGAGGAGGAGATCAGTACTTTGGGCAAACATCAGATTATTGGTAGCTATGTTGTAATTACGAATAGAAAGAGGAATGGCGGAGCCGAGGTGGAAGGTGGCGCCAGAAATAAGCTCTCTAAGCACGATTTTCAGTAGTGATTAGAAGTTTAATTCACCATTTTCCAAACAAAAACACTAACACCAATACAGAACTCGCAGTGGAGGCTTCTGAAAATGAAAAAGAATGGCGAGCTAATCGTAAGAGAGCGAATCCTTTAATATTCATTGAGAATAACGTTGAATTCTTAAAGAAGAGGAAATTTGACTTAATGGGGGGAAACAGGGGATAAGAACTAAACAATTATTAGCAGTGATCCTGATGGTTTAAGTGCCTGAAGGTCAATCGAATAGCATGATGTTCCGAGGGTCTATCAGACCATCAGACGCTTTGACTTTCGGGATAGTTTGGGAAAAAGATACACTTCACAAATAATATTGGAGTCCATGAATGATGCTATATTGACGTCCCTGAGAGTTGCAGAATTTACCAGAGTGTAGATATCATTTGGCCTGATAAACCAGATGATATTCGCTATAGTATCTTAAAGAATAAACGCATTCATTTGATGAAGTATCATAGGATGCGGAAGAATATTTCGGGTCTGTCGGATCGTTATATCACACTTAATATTAGGTTTTTCGGGTGCCAAAGCCTCGAATACTTCAAATTTTCAAGAATACCGCGCCCTAAGGTTGTGATTATTCAAGAGTCCAATTTTAAGAGGGTGGATTGGGCTATTACCATTCCAGGATATGAGGTTTTCCATGATTGTGCAATATAAGGATCCAATCACGGTGTGATACTTGATATTTCTATGGTCCATCTGCTAATAGAGTAACCTGGAATTGTGGGTAATCTAGTTGTAGCTAAAACCCAACTATATGAGAAAACTATTAAGTTTGGCACATTTTATTTTCCGTGTAACTCCATTACTGAGAGGGATTACACTAAAAGGGAAACTTTTGGAGCTTTGAAAATCTTGAAGTACCCTGCATTATTTCAGGAGACTTCAACATGTCAAATTCTGCTCTAGTCTTGTTTTTGAAGAGGTGTAATATTGATAGTAGTG
>LSSN01000706.1:5415-27439 GCA_001970855.1 Smittium culicis | reverse complement strand
CGAGGAATTGTAGGGTTTGGAAAGGGTAGGTAAGGAGCCAGAATTAGGAACAGAGTTTATGTGACTGTAGTAATTATTGTAGGAAGGATCAGAGGGTTGCTTGAACTGATTAAGGCCGTAGACTGTGGGTAGGGAAGTGTTGGATTGGGAAGTGTAGCTTCGGTGTTCTGGCATAGAATAATTATTGGCGTTGTGATATCTGTCAGGGTATATACCAGTATGATCTGACAGGGATTCAGACGCGAGTCCGTGCAAACACGTTGCGGGAGATGAGTCAAAATGGGTGAGGCGAGGGCTTGCTCCATAAGCCGAGGAACCAGGAGTCCTGATACTAGATATGCTTTCGCGCGAGGGCGAGACAGAAGCATGGGCTGGCACGTTGGAGTGAGGTTGAGCGGCTAAATGTATGGGATCTGCTGTGATTCGAGGCTTGATCAAATTGCTAGAGGGCGTGTAACCAATTGACGAGTGAACAAAACTATTTTCTGGACAGAAATAATGTATGTGGCCAATGGAAGAACCCCTCATAGGTTTTGATAGTGATGATTTGGCTGGTGTGACTCTGTACCTTGTCGAGCGGCGGTACTCGCATAATTCTCCCCTTCTTTTACAGTTAGAACAGCTTGGTTTCAGACTGTCGCATTTAACTTTGCGTTTCTGGCAGCACATACATGTGTTGAGAACTGCCAGATCCTTATCTTTTGCGTGTTGCTTTGCGGCAATGTATTTTTTTAGTGATACCTTCCTTGTGTCAGAAGAACTCATTGTTAATTAATATGATCTATTTTATTTTTTAGAGTTGAAGATAACTCTTTTTGGAAAAAGTTCAAAATATTTTTATTTTGGGAGAATATAACAACTTCGTATTATTAGGCAGACCAATATAACAGAAATGGCTTGCTGTAGTGAAAAAGGGCTAGTGTTTTTGAATAATTAAAAAGTATATATGAATAGTAAGATTATAGTATTTTAGTATGAGGTATAAAGCGTTTATAGTTACTGAGAGAAAAAAAAAACAGAACAAGCTCCTATAGTTTATAAATAAGGATAAGCTGGAATGTAAGATTAATATAAGGTAGTATTTGGAGTAAGGTCTAATATCTGAAATGAGTAGTAGGTATAGCGATTTAGATCTAGTAAGTGCATTGAGTGTTTATTATATATATATATATCAGTAGGCGTGCTTGTCAGATCTAATGTGTTGGTTATATATAATTTATATCTAATTCAGATAGTAATTTTGAAATTCCATTTAAAGATGAATAAGGTCAAAAAAATAATCGGTGCGAATTGCAACTAAATAACAATTAGTAATATTCAACGTAAATTCAATTCTTATACCAAACCTGTATTTTAATCTTATCCAATGGCTGCATGATATTTAGAGATTGTTATTTTAATGTAGAGCATTATTAGCAATTCAGATTCTATTTTTTGTGGACAGCTCAAAAGCAGTTTACAGTGCAGTATTAAAATTAATACACTATACTTGATTGGGCGCTCCAACAAAATCAGCTAATAATACCAATATATATTCATTGGATGTTGTAAGGATTATTTGAGACACTTAGTATTCTACGATAATTGGCCTGTAGATGGATTCTTCCGACCTATATTTTGGACACTATTTATCCGCCAATAAACACGCTTAGTGAACTGCTTATAGTTGATATACAATGTTAGCTCTGTCCAATGGCAAAAAAGACTCACGGATGATTTTTGAATCAAAAATTTTTAGTTGTTACACAAATATTGTGAAATTACATACATATTCAATCAGTCGATGCCTATTGGCAGAGCAAATCTCAATTTTCATCTATGTGTAAATATAGATTGTACTGAATACGTAAATCATTAATAAATCTGCCAGTGGCAAAAATAGCTCATATTTCGTTTTTTTCTCTATTTATCTTTTATAGTACGTACGTCACTTATTTAGAAATTCTCAGTACTACTCAAAGACTAAGAGAAGCTGGTATTATCCAATGATCGCACTGTATTTGCAGTATGTGTATTCGCCCCGAGGTAACTAATTGGCCAAGACATCTTTGCTATTTATTGCTTCTGTACAAATCAGTTTACTCATTTCTATACATACATTAGAAATAAAACCAAGTAGCTAAGGTCTATTGGCGCACTATCATTCAACCGATTATTAAATATCACTATTGGCCCTGTCAGCTGAACACCTGTTCTGTCAAACTTTTTTAACTTTTTTTTTATTTCATTCATCTCCTGTACCTTATCACCTGCTAAAAATCCCTACTATAGTAAGCTTTTAAATCATGGCCCTCTATTTGCTGCTTGATTTCTGTGAGCCAATACATCATGCACTCTCACAGTTTAACCCTTTCACAGGCTATTGACTACTTTTGGTCTGCCAAATATAGCCAACTGTGTTCAATAAAAATACTTTAATTCCTGGGCTATAAGAATTATTGGTTTATAGTTGATTAATAGCTAATAGTAATTATACATATAAATCATAAACGAATCATAAATTTGATTTTTTCAAAGGGTTTTGGATGGTAAAAGGTTAACTGATAGAGGCCCATTTATAGTGCAAAACTCATTCAAGCTAACTTCAAGTCGCTAAGAATTCCTTTTTGCCTTGCAATGATCCGCTATTTCATTGGGTATAGATCTCCACATTCATTCTCTGGCTTATTAACTATTTCACAGCCAGAATACTGTTTATGACCTGCCATATCTAGTAAATTAGTTACAATATAAATAATATAATTCCGAGGCTCAATCATTTATTGGTATATATCAGAGTTACTTCAAATTTTAAATTAGCTTTGAAACCCATCAACGTATCAATAAATTAAATTTTTTATCCCTTTATCTGGTGGTAGGCTATTTTTGGTCTATCAAATATAGTTACTCTTTTCAATGGCGGTAGACTATTTTTGATCCTCTAAATATAGACAATTATGATAAATTAAAACACTTTAATACAGAGGCTTCAATAAATATTGGTACATTTTAAAATAAAAACAAATAATAAGTCTGTTTTTAAACCTTAAACGAATCATAAGATTCATTTTTTCAAAAAGTGTTTGACGGGAAAGGGCTAATAGAGAGCGTTCCACTCCTCAAACAAATGTACCAAATATGCTATTAATCCTTTCCCGTCCAACACTTTTTGAAAAAATGAATCTTATGATTCGTTTAAGGTTTAAAAGTAAATTTATGATTTGCTTATATTTAGCAAAATACCAATAATTCTTTTAAGGCTCGGAGTTAAATAATTTTTCATAAAATAGTTAGCTATATTTTGCAGTTCTAAAATTTTCTAATTCCCGTGAAAGGGTAAACGAAATAAAGTTTACAAATCCCTAAACTCCGCAGCTTTGCAAGCTTTACACATTATAAATCAATTGTATATTTGCTATTTCAAAGTTCTTTTATTGCTTACTATAAAGCAAATAGCAACTTTTACTATTACTTTGCTTTACTAAAATCGCCCATCCATTTTAACTTTTAAAATTTTAAGGCCTTGAAAATAATCGCTGTAAAGTAAAAGAGGCTTGGAATAATTATTTATTTTATTACGCACCTTTGATTCCAATCTCTTCCTTCATCATATCATGAATTACATCCTTTATTGCCGTACATAGTAACTAGTTATGTATTGCTTATGTTTTCCTCAGTATAAACCAATACGCCTTTTTTTATAATTCGGGAACGCTAAAAGTAACACTCAAGCACGAAGCACGTAACAATTAATAATCAACGTACCCCTGAAATGTATTGTGTTTATTAATATAAATCAAATAATTTGCACTAAATTGATCGACTCGTTAAAATATATACTATCTAGTAAAATAAATCATAAAAGTAAATTCCATCCAATTTGCCTGACTAAGCATTTTAAAGCTCATATTCCGTTGTAAGTACGTCTAATTTTTTCATAAAAACCCAATTGTAAACTATTTCTAATTAAGCATGCCTTGATTTTTATGACCGAACTGTTTATTTAGCCCTGATATCGAACTTCTTTATCTATTTGGTGATTACATTTATGCTCATTAAGATCTGTATGAATCTGTAATTAGAAAATGTAATGCTTTCTAATCCTAAGAAGTGGGTGTGTGCTTAAACAATAAAAGTCTATTGGATTGAAATGTATTTTTTAATTAGAGCAGTCTCAACAAAGGCCCCAGTTTTAAAAAGTTGATTGTTGGGTAACTAACCGCTGCTAAAAACCAAAAGCCCCCCAACATATCTACCCAATAAAATTTTTTATAGATGATCCTGTGAACTGATATGCAACCTTAAAGCAAACGTGCAATTGGCAGCTCCATTTACACAAAAATAACTAATAATCCAGCTAAAAATTATCGAGATTCAAATAGTAAAGCTGAATATAGCTTATTATTTGCTTATAAAAAACATATCTTGCGACTAAAATGGAACGCTGACATTAGCACACTATTTGCAGATAATTAATTAGAACGCAACAACTATATACTTCTTTCTAGTGACTCGCTTATAAACTGTACAATTAATATAGCTTTTAGAAAAGGCGCTATTACACAAATCTACGTAGTATATTGCATTATTTTCCCCTTTATTCCGGTACTCTGTTATCCAATACAAACAACACGCGTATTCCTTCTCTATATATAAATAGTCCAAGTCGTTATAACATTTTATTTCAACGATTTATAACAGGTATACACCCTTCTTTGTAAAAATAAAATGACAAATGAGTTACCAAAACAACGAGTATCCGTATAACAATAATTATCAGTGTAAACAATATAAAAATCCGCAGTACTTAGATGACTCTGCATATTCGAACGATCCTAACCTCATACCCCAAAATCTAACAATGTAATGTACTATTCATCTGCTCCCTCTGATTATCTCATCTTTATCTAAATCTTCCTTTTTTATTTAAGTTTTTTGCTGATTAATTAACTTGAACGATAATTTCTTAATAGGCCTGATGTAAATTTGTACAAAAACACACCTTTGGAAATAACCCAAAATGAATCTTACCCTATTGACTCGAGCTATACCAATCCTAGAAATAGCTATCCCAATGACTCGCCTAAAAATGATTTTAGCCAAGATCGAGGACTTCAATATCAAGGAAACGATCCTATTTCAAATAATAGTAACCAGTACTCCAGCTCACAAATCTCAAATCCTGACACTCAACCGGATAATCCATATAATCACAGCTACTCCCAGCCAAATGAAAACTATAACGGGTATGAAAACTCTTTCACAACGAATGAGCAGACTTCTTACCAATATCAATACAACGACAATAGAGCCTATGTTCAAGATAACCAGTACAACCAACAGAACTACTCACAAACCCAAAATTATAATTATCAGTACCAAAGCAACAATTACAGCTACTCAGCTGAATATAATGGCAGTTTAGACAAGTCAGCCATTGTTACTAGTATCAATAATAACCAAAGCAATTATAATGGTTATGAAAATCAAGGAAATTATAACGGCTACCAGAATCAGGGAAGTTACAACGGCTATCAGAATCAGGGAAGTTACAACAGCTACCAGAATCAGGGAAGTTACAACGGCTATCAGAACCAGAGCAATCATAATGGCTATCAGGATCAGAGCAATTATAATGGCTATGAGAATCAGGGTAATTATAATGGCCACTTGAGTCAGGGAAGTTATGGCAACGACGTGCCTGACAATCAATACAACACTTATAAGGACAGCCAAAATTACTTAAGCCAACCAGACCAATATGGTAGTCAGTATGGGTCGTATAAAGGCAGCAGTATGGGTGACTGGGGCATGGCCCCACCTGTCAATTCGTACGTCCAACCAGTTGCGTATAACGAAATAAATTATCATGGTATGCAATTCCCTGAATTTCAAAAACCCGCTCAATCGCCCAGTGAATATCAAACTGACCCAAATTTTTCAGGTAATGTCCCGTACCACGAAAATGTTCCCCAATATTTACAGAATTATTGCTCGAATTTACAGCTCTCGAATTGCAATGGAAGAAAAAGAGCTTTACTCATCGGAATAAACTACATCAACACCAAATACCGTTTAAAAGGTATTTCCCTCTTTTATTTTTTACTCAAAATCACTCAATTTCTCACCTTGATATTTCTTCCATATAGGTTGCATTAACGATGTCCATAGAATGAAAAAGTTCATTATGGAACATTTCGAATTCAAAGAAGCTGATATGGTTATCTTAACTGATGATCAAAAGAACCCCAACCGATTACCCACTAGAGAAAATATCCTAAAAGCCATGAAATGGCTAGTCCATGATGCCCAACCAAACGACTCCTTCTTTTTCCATTTCTCTGGTCACGGAAGCAGAGTACTCAATTTATATAACATTCTAATTCAATATCAACGCACTTCTGCCTTTTACCTTTATATATTTTCATATTTATTAATATCTTATTAACCCAATTTACTTTTATACTATTGAAGATTGAGAGTACAACAGGAGACGAAATTGATGGACAAGATGATACTATCTGCCCTTTGGACTTTGAAGAAAACGGCCAAATTATCGATGATGTACTCATTTCTTTACTTATATTTAAACTTTTAGCCACCCTTTTACTTGAATTTTTTATTTTCGTTTTTTAATAGGACATGAACGCGATTATGGTTCGTCCTTTACCCGCAGGAAGTCGTTTAACAGCTATTTATGATTGCTGCCATTCCGCTTCTGCTCTTTCCCTCCCATTCAAATATGGCACAAACGGCAAACTAAAATACGACACTGGACTCAAAGTTGCTGGCTCGTCCATTAAGGATGCTGGTTTGGCCTACTTGAAAGGAGACATCGAATCTGCGCTTGGCGGTTTGACCTTATCTGTAAGGTCATTGATTTCCGGTGACCAGCTGATAGAAAAGGCCAGAAACGAAAAATCATCTATTGGCGATGTAATTATGTTTTCGGGATGCAAGGATACCCAAACTTCTGCCGACGCAAAAGAGGACCTTAGTTTCACTGGTGCTATGTCTTGGGCGCTTACAAGTAGCTTGTATGAAAATCCGCACCAGACATATGTACAGCTCTTGAAAGATATAAGAGCAAGGCTTGCTGATAAGTACACGCAGCTACCACAACTTAGCACGGGTAGACTCATGGATATGGATACCATATTTATTATGTAAACTTACATGGGCTCTATATTGACCCTTTACTACATTAATATCAAAAAAACCGACAAATTAAATATTCCTTTAATTAAAAACAAGCCTGGCGAATCATACTACCACTATTAATATATTTAACCAAACGTTGAATGGTACGCTTTTTTATTTTATTTTACACTTATTGTAGACTATGGTTTAAAAAAAAACCAAACTTTTCTTCAATCTGCATAGCCAAAACCTTCAACTCCACCTGCCAATTTAACGGCTTTGATATCTATTATGGAACTTTCGTACATTATATAAATTCACATTGATATCATATTGCTATAATCATTTTTTTATCCAAATTCAGAATCACTCCATTGTTCAATAAAAAAAAACTAATCCATATATTTTAACCTTGATTTTACAATTAAAAATATTAAAGTATCTATATAAAAAAATTAATCGTGTGAAATTGCTTATATTTTCGTTATCTAGAAAACTATTGTTTCAGCTGAGGGCATTATTCATACTTTCTTTGTGATTGAAAATAGCTATGGATAACTGGGCAGTATAGCTAGGCCATTCTATTCGTACAGTTAATAATGGGTTTATTATAAAATTTATATGGGTATAATATATACATTTCACAAGTGTAAAAAAAAATCTAAGAATAATGCGACTCTTAAAACACTAATGAGCTAGATTCGATTAGCGTGTTTTAATTTTTTCTTATTGTTTTACCGCTCGCGTTATCCAAGCTCCTAGTATCATTTCTTTAATTATTTAATGTATTTAAAGTTCGGTTTCCGTGTAATTAACGCGGCTGACTAAATTTAGTGGGCAGTAGCTAAGAAAAGGCAGCTGAGCATCAGTACTGAAATGAAAAGCTTGTTTACTGAGAGCTTTCCCATTGAGCCATTTGGATTTATAAATGGATCTTGGCCAACTATAAATCCTCCTGTTGTGGTATTGTAGCATGCATAACCTCTTGTATTTGGGTCACGAATAACTGTATAGGTAGTCGAATCTGGGCCACAATCAGCTGTCAAGTATTTCATGTCATTGACCTCCCTGAAAGATGTTATTTCCCCGTTAGGGCATACTTTCATTGTAGCATTCACGCATGTAAAATCGTCCATTGTTAATTTGTTTTCTGTTTAGATAGTAAAGCTCTTTTAAAGCGAAATATTAAATTACTTGTAATACTTTTTACTGTTTTATGGGTTTTATTTGCTTTGTTTAGCCTTATATACTCACAAATTAGCCATATTTATTTAGGGTGAAACTTTGACAAAGAAAATAAATAATAAATCATTAGTGAAACTCACTTTTCTGATTTTAAGGGCAAATTTTCTTTACAAAGTGTGCATAGTCGTTTATTTGCTGACATTCGATTTTTACTAAAGGGTGTATTAGCCGCTGATTTTCTTTTAGGAATCAAATGCGAGTTTACTTCTAGATCTAATTTACCAAAAACGCTGCACAATTGGCGCTTATTTTCTATATTTTTTATTGGAATGTTTTGATGATTTTTTTTTTTTTTGCTTTTTGGGCGTATAGGAACGCTCTAAATAAATCAGCTCTTTTTAACAAACAAATTAAAATCATCTATCCATTTAAAACTATGTGTATCCTGCACTCTTTCTGTTATTCGCTGATAGTTTATATTCTAATGATCCATTTGCTCGCAAATGCTAGGGTGCCAATACATCTTCTGGTTTGGATATTCTACTATTTTCTCTGCGCATTGTTGGCTGGAATTGGCTATCCAAAATCATCGAATACCCCTGAAAAGTCATCAATAAAAAATAATAAATCGACGCAAATCTCATCTATTTCCCAATTTCAGTCTACGCTATATCTCATTTGATCCAATTGGTTAGTCTGGTCAGATGATTGCTGAATATCATGACTGTAACTGGCCCATCATCCCAAAAAACGCTTATTAAATAAAAATACATATAGTCACGCGTTTTGGCCGAAATTAAAGATCGCCTCCCAAAATCTTTCGCTTTTTTAATAGCACATCGAGCTGAGAGCAAAATATAATTGGCAACAAATCTCTACTTGTACTAACTCAGGAATTCCCCATTATTTTTCTCTTTTACAGAAGCTAGATTGCAATTTTCTTCGTTTGATATACCTTTAATTCGACAAAAATCATAAAATAGCCCGCCTGCAAAAGCATATAATTTTGGTCCGCTATCATCCCCCAAAATTATACTCAATTTTAAATTCAACTCTAAAACGTATCAGAGATACTCTATAATGAAGGCAGCTTCAAGATGTGACATTACTTCAAGAGGGAATTTTTCTGTTGAAGCTTCCCTAATAAACAGCTTCGTCTATATTAGCAAACTATATTAGGAGGTAGTGTCTAATAGGTTACCTGATTCAGCTTTGTATAATATTTAATTCAAATTTCCATATAATACTTTATTAGATACAAAGTCCTCGCACCTCTATCAACATGCTATATGTAAAAATATATCTGTATTTATTCACACACTAACCCATTATATTCTACTTCCAGCTGTTGCTACATAGTAATTGCTATAATTATTACTATTGATAAATATTTCTATAATTTTTTTTTTTTTTTGAAATTTATTGAAAATAATTATAAGATTATGCAGATCGGTGAATAATAAATGTGAGTCTGATGAGCAATATATATCAGTTTATTGCTCTAATTTCGGCAGTATTGGATAAATTTTGACATCTAAAAACTTAATATTAATGTTTTCAAAATCTGAAAATTTGCAAAACGATTCGAAAATTAGATTATTTAATGGAGATTATACTATAGTGAGAAGACATATTAAGTGTTACCATCTTATTGGATAATAATAAACCGAAAATTATAAGCCAATAAAAATTATAGTGTAATAAAATGAACTAAGAAAAAATTTTTAATTGTTTAAATTGTAAAGTACACGATTGCGTTATCCTTATCATCTTTTCTTTCTCAAAGGTACTCTACCTGCATAAAGATTTTCAAACCTTAAAATTTTTATAAGAATATTATTTTTATTAAAAAAGCATTTACCTTCAACTAAAACGACAGAACAAGAAGCAGATACATAAGCTCCAATGGAACAAGATCAGCTAAAGCTGTTAAAGAATTTGGTTCATTAACTATTAATCGAAAGGAGCAACGTCCCAGGACCCGAGGATCCACATGTTACCACAAGGATTCCTATTACCGATTTAACTGTATATCCAGAACTAATTGAAACACTACCATAAATTGAAGAAGAGCGCAAGATTGCTATAAATTATATCCCAAGAACTAGTTCTATGAACTAAAACCCACCGACACTAAAAGATTCAGCATCGAATGCGGTGAAGAAATTCGATTATGTCCTGTACGGAATCCGGTTAGCCCTAGCTCAAGCAACGCGGCCAATTAACTATTACGTTCACCGTAGAATCCAGGACTCACAGGGTACAAACACTGAAGATGACGTTGAGATTATTTTTGCGAGCACTATTCGTGCTCTTCTATCTGGTATTTCAGTAACAGTGACTCAGGCGAGGATAGATAACCTTCATTATGGCTTCGAACTCACTGATAAACCTACAGAGTTATTCAAATGTGGAACCAAGCCGCTGATGGATCAAGAGTTGTTGGACGCCCTAGTCGCAAAGAAGCTGACGACAAAACGACAACGTGTACAGCCCTTTCGTAAGCGCCAGCAGAATACGATCTCAAAAGATACGTACAGCAGCAATACTGCTACGGCGCAGAGTACCAACGCTGCAATCAACGCTGAAGCCAGCTCCAACAGGACCTCAGGCATCCAATCAAATTTTCGCGGAAGGGGTCGCAGTCGCGAGAGGGGGTATCAATAGAGACCCAAAGCAACCCCACAGTGGGGGGAAGACTCAATATGTTCAAGGCGGCGTAGTCAAAACTGACGGACAGCTGATAATTTCAGAGCATAGTGGCACGGGGATTCAGAAACCCCTTCACCAACCTAAAAACACCGACGTCGAATCCGTCATCGGAAAAAACGGAAATTGAGCCGGGAAGCCAGCAAGGTTCTGACGGAGGAAGTCGCCTCTCTGCTGGAAAAACATACTATAGAGGAAATAAAATCACGGAATCCTGGCTTTTACAGCCATTTTTTCACGATCCCCAAGAATATCGTGGGTCTCCGACCTGCCCTCAGCCCCCGCAGGCTCAACTTCCACGTGGAGAAACAGAATTTCAACATCAAAAAACTGACCTCCTGTCAAGAACGATAGGGGAAGGATAAACTAAAAAGAAATATAGGAGTAAACCAAATTTTACTTTTGCAGGAAAGAGAATGTATAATTTATTTAAGTTAAGATTAAAATTTAAAGCTAAAGCTAAAACTAAGACTATAAAACAGAAGACAATTGTTTTCAGATGAAGAGACCAAAAAACTAGGGAAAGCTGGATCTATTTATGTGTTTTGCGTCAGTGCAAATTACATGTAAAACATAGGAATGATTCACGCTATAATAAATATTATAGCGTAGAATAAATGCTAACAAAGAAAAATCCGCAGCAAAAGCGTTGGGGATGTTTGTCTGTATCTCTAGTTATATTACTGGTTGGAATAAATACTCAGAAAAAGCCGAGGCAAAACTACCCAATCATGAAACCTCCATCTGACGTAAGATTCGACTAAAAGACTATCATACATCTCTGGGTCTGCAGGATACATTTATGCACATTATGATTTATAAGAAATGCAGGAAGTATCTGCGTTTCCAAAGGAACGGAAGTTCGTTTCAGTTCCACTTCTTGAAATTCGGACTATCATTGAGCCCGTGGTATTCACCAAGATTCTCCACCCGGTTCTGGAATGGTTCAGAGCGAAGGGGATCCTAATATCTGCATACCTAGACGAACTGTTGATCCCGAGAAATACCAAGGAAGCATGAGAAACCAACACGATCTTAATCTACTCCAAACTCTCGGAGCTTAGATTCAAAGTCAATTCAGAGAAGTCCTCAACAACGCCATCCTAGTCAATCACACATCTAAGAATGGTGATCAACACCAGAGAAATGTCACTCAAGGTGCCTTTGATCAAGATCAGGGATCTCTGACGAGAGGCCATCAAGCTACTAAATACTAGCCAAACGACATTGATATGCCTCGCGAACTTTATCGGGAAGTCCCGATCGATTTCGATTGCTCTTCCCGCCGGGAAACTCGTGCTTCGCCGTCTCTTGGAGCTCAAGAACATAGCGCTGTCCATATCGAAGTCATGGATATCGACGGTAATTCTGTAGAAGCCAGCAATCCAGAACCTGAAGTTCTGAAAGAAACAACTGGCGTCATGGAACGGGCGGTCATTCTTGCCCGAAACATCAGAGCTATAAATCTTTACAGAACCCAACGACACAGCATGGGGAATTGATGTGGATCACTGCTCTTACTCTGGAGTTTGGAACACACAACTGAGGAAGATGCACATCAATTCAAAGGAGCTACTGACGGAACTTTATACTCTGAAGCTCAAGAGGGTTGTCGGAAGATCGGTGTTAGTCTATTCAGACAACACAAACACACTCTCGTGCATTAAGAATTTCCGAGGCACTATCTTCTAAGAACTATTGCGGATCTCAGAACGGATTTGGTCACACTGTCTGAAAACCAAAACCCGTCCCCAAGTAACATAAGTTCCGTCACTTCTGAACTCAGCGGATGCGCCGAGCAGACTGACGGCGCAGACCGAATGGTCAATATTTCAAAAGACATTAGGCGCCCTAAATACATGATACAGTCCTCACGGTGTAGATATATTTGTGTCCCACCAGAACACCAAGCTGAACCAGTACTACAGCTGGTTTCAAGACCAAAACGCATTGGACCAGAGTGCACTAGTCTAAAAATGGTCCGGGTTCAACAACCCTCACTGCTGTCTGCCCTGGAACCTGATATCCCGGGTAATTCAGAAAGTTCGCGGAGAATGAATCACAATGACTCTGGTTACACCAATGTGAAAGTCAGAAATCTGGTTCCCAGATCTTTTGGTATTGTCAAAATCTCAGCCGAACATACTCCAAGCAACGACTGTAGTCCCCGATCCCAAAAGTGGAAAATCTCCGCTCTCTGAAAACAAGCACAGGAGCTTTATGTCCTGTAGGATCAGCGGCGTTTCCTCGAAACGCAAGGTCTCGGAACGTATACCGCCGATTTTATAATGTCAATCGAAAGAAGAGTTTCCCGCATATCAAGATATAACTCGATCCAGTAACGATTGTTAAATTGGAGAATATCAAAGGATTTAACGAATCCAATCTTCGCGCCGCAGATAATAAATTTTCTTGCAAAAATTTATGTCATCGAAAAACTTAAAGTAGGATCAATTAAGGCATACAAATCTGCTTTACTGGCTTTTACTGAAGATCAAACAGAGATTAAAAAGCATCCAATTTTCGTCGAGTTCATGAGAACATTTTACGAAAGATCCATTAAATATTTTATTAGGCCTAATATAAATATTACCCTTGGTATTAGAACTGCTTAGACTTTGGGGAACCACAATAGACCTCAATTTCAAACAACTAACTGCCAAGCTGTGTTAGTTATTGGCAGTGACAGGCTTCCTGAAAGCCAGCGACATACATATAATCGACGATTCCAGAATTCGGATCGAAAAGGGAGAGCTAAACTTAGTTATAGTAGCGCCTAAGGAAAAGAGAGGAGGTCAAGCTGTCGAAAAGCCCTGCCTCATCACTTCACACACAGATTCAATATTGTGTAAAGTTACAGCTTACAAAGTATACAAGAAAAAGGTTGCGTTTAGCCTCTGCCCAACAACGCATGAGAACAACAGCGAATGAACTTTAAACAGGCTGATGAGATTTATTAAAGACATCAAGAAGCCTCTTTATGTGGAAAGTATAACGAGATACATCCGCTCGATTTATGATCTAATCCGCCGTTACTCCGACACTCCTATACCGAAGAACAGAGAAATAGGAGCCACTCTAGCCGCAAACGCAGGTGTATCATCAGATTATATAGTTTCACACGCATTTTGGTCGAACTGTACCATCTTTGATACATATTATCGACTCACAAGAAATTAATCGAATAACTTGTTTGAGTCGATCTTAAATTATAAGTAACTTAATATGTCTCCTCACTGTAGTATATTATAAACTAATATTCGCTCTAAAGAGCTCGATTAAGTATAACATAATCTTTAATGATTTCTGATTTCGCGGGAATTGATAAAAAAAAAGGTTCCAATATTAATATTTATGTTTATAACACAAAATGACGGTTTTAAAACATAATTATGCATTTTTGGGGCTCTTTTCGATAAACTAAAAGAGCTAGAATTAAACTGTAATGCAAAAAATTTCATATCAGATTCTTTTGGATCTATTCAAAAGGCTAGTTGTCTGTTTAAAAAAACTAAGAAAAGGAATAATTACCTGTACTATTATTCAAAAAAAATTCACGATATTATTAACAGTAGCAAATACGTGTAAAAAACGGCATTAACCTTGAAATTCCACAAATAAAATATATTAACTTGCAAGAGTTGATTGAAATATCTAAATATATTTTTGATAAAAAGCTTTCAATTATTTCAAATTAGAATTTTTAATAAAAAATATAAGTATACTATACTTTATAAAAAAAAAACTAGCTGAAAATGAAAATTTTATATATTTTCACCTCCAAATAATAGCTCTCGATATTTTTACCAGAGCTTAAAGATTAAATACGCATAAAAGAAAAAAAAACTATTTGGAGTTTATAACCTCATCGAAGACGATACTGAAAGAATCAATTTTTTGCTACTGACTTAATTTTGGAAAAAATGGGATATAGGGAAATACATCGATAAAAATTAACCAATTAAAACTTTTTTTGCTGAAAAGTTTCAATAGAAAATTATTTTCTTCTCTAAAACTGACTATATCGATTCTGAGATAAAATATATAATAAATCAAATTCATATAGGTTAAATTGAAAGACTGAGCAGCATGGATAGAATTTAATATGGATTATATATATATCACAGCTGAAAAATGCATAAATAGATACTTTAATTCGATCTTAACTATACATTTTTAAAATAAAATTGTATTCAGAAATACGCATTAATTATAAAATCTGAGAAATCAAATTATTATAAGCTTATTCAGCAACAAAAGATCGCTCGATAGACAAAAGTCGTAGTAAATAGCTTTATTCCGAGCATTAATAAGAAATACACTAATTTTAAAAAAATATTTCAATCTATCATATAAGATAAATTCACGATAAATAACATTTAACTTTTATTTTATTTTTATAGATTACATAATAAAAATTGAAATGGAATAAGAGATTTTTATTTAAATACGAATCGTGTCGATAAGATAAGCTATTATAGTATATTATTCTCTTAATTATACGTAAACTACTTTGTAATAAGGTAGGATATAATGAGATTATATACTAATAAAAATTTATTAAGCTAATATTTTTTAGGTACTTATAATTCAATTATTATTGTTTTTGTCATTATAAGTAGTTTTTTTTTCAAAATAAAATGAATTATTAAAAAATACGAATTATGTGAGAGAATTTCCCCAAAAATGTGTGAAAATATGTATCCCAAAAATTAATGTAATTCTTCCACTTTGAAGATATTTAAACAAATCAATCAATAAAAAGTTTAAATTTAAAACCTACTATTTTCAAAAAATCAACTCGAAAACTTGATTATTGATAGAGCTAATAGTACAGATACACGTCTATATAATCGAAACACCAATGTATAATGTTGAAGTATTAACAAATTCCAACCTCTTCTAAGTTGAGCCAAGGTTGTGAGCTCCAAAACGAAGCTACCCGAAGCTTCGGGAATTGGCATTAAAAAAAAGCTGTAGTTAATAAACACTAACTATAAACCAATCTAATTTTTAGAAATGGTTACAGGAAATAAACTTAAAGTGAAAAACTTTTTATGAATGGGAGTTACGCCCATCAAACTGCGACATAAATAGCTGGTCACTCTAGTGATATTGAAGATGTTATCTAAAGTATAATAAGACAACTTGGAGGTATTTTTAGTGGTGTAAAATATAGCTCACAACTATGAATTTTATAATTTCATTAACACTTGCTATTTAAAACAAATTAAGATTTTGTAAAGATCATCTATTAACACAATGAGAAATCAGAACAGCGAAATAGAATATAATGTAATCATTTAAAATTTACCTAAAAATTTATTTTAAAAAGAAAAGCTATGGAAAAAATGAGAAAGCGAGAGATTAACAAGGTCAAATAGCCTTTTCAATGGATTATTAAACAAAGAAAATAAAAATTTAAATTTATTTAATTTTATGCATACAATTCTAAATATAACAAGGAAAGGAAGAAAGGGAATCTGAATTGCAGTATATAAAGACATCTAAACGATGTTTTTTGAGGGGGAAAAACGGAAACTCATTTTTTTATTTAGATAAAAGCTTTCAATACTAAATTTTAAATAACTATTATATTGTCAAATAAAAATTCTTTGGAGTAAAAATTACTGCAATTAAAGCTCATATTCAAGAAAATTTTATTTTACGAAGCTATTATCTTTTAATATATCTTATTAGTATTATTATTATTTCTTATCCATAAATTTAAATTCTAAAATATAATTAAACCCAAACTAGAAAAAAGCTTTTAAAACTAACTAATTTTTTGTTTCATAATTCTAAAGTTATTGACATTGAACTCTAATCATCCTTAAATCCTTAATAAAAAGTAAAGTTAGTATTTGAATTATCGACTACATATTCAAAGGTGCTTTTAGATCGAAAATAAAAAAATAAAAATAATCACTTTTAAACTTACTAATAAATGATATCGAGAAAAACCAAAAAAAAAATTGAGCTCTTAGAAAAATCTGATTCTAGTGACTAATCCAAATTTATAACTGTCTCTTCTTATACTGACCTATGTGTTTGGAATGTTGCCCAAAAATCGTACGATAAGCTTAAAGACATTTGTGAAGTGACTGATATCACTTCCCTTAAACATATAAAATTTAATTAATATCAAGCAAGGAGCTTAAAAATCATTCTTTAAATCAAGAATGATAAGGAAATGCTTAACTTCATCGATTTAAGAGACACTATAGTAGCACTTTTAAGTAAAGTCAGTCAAAGAGTTTTCAGATATTGCAAAAAAATTAAAACACTAGGAATAAAAATTTCCAGAGATTAAGCTGAAAAATTATTGGAAAATTGAAAAAAAATTCAAGAACAAAACCCAAAAAAACATAATAAAAAAGGTTTTAATTGAAAATAAACTAGAAGATAAAAATAAAAAAAAACTAAATTGAAGATACATACCAAAAAAATAGAAAATAAACAAGAAGAATAATCGATTACTCCTAATGAAACTGTTGATGAAATGATATTATCGAACAAAATCGTAAATCTCGAATCTCCTGGTGAATCTAAAAATTAAATTTATATTGAAATAAACACTTTTTATCACAAAAAGCCAAAGGTGATATAAACATTTATTCACAGAAAAAAGTGTCTTTAAACTTACCTAAAAATAATAAAAAAACTATTAGGGAATTATAATGACACACAGTAGGGACAATTTAAAAATGAGTAATTTTAGAAAAAAGCTGATTCGAAAAATGACTTTATCAGATAAATATAATACAGTTACAATATTAAATAAAAACAATAGAAAGTGATAAAATTATGAAAAATAAAGGAATAGAAATACCTAGTGTTTTAAAATTCAACTCTAAAAAAGATAAGTCTATCGTTTAAGACGCTGAAGCGAATCAAGTGGATTACCTAGGTCACTCTAAAAATTAAACAAATAAAAGTATACAAAATGAAAAAGACAAATAATGATTCAGTTAACCTCACTATTGTACATTTTACTGAAATTGTCGATGAAACATTGTTGAAATAGATATAAATTAAATTAAAAAATACTCCACTACTATCTAAATAATGGGAGGTGGGGGATTAATATCAATCTAAATAATATGGATAGGAAAAAAAAAGAAAATAACTTACTCAAAATAAATACAATCAACGTAAAAGGGATACCAGATAACAAAAAAAAAAAACAAGGCTTTTTGCTCACTTATATAAAAAAAATTCGGTCATTTTTTTCCTACATTAAATCAAATTTAAAGATTAAGTTGAAAATTTTTGGTCAAGTTATTTGAATAAAAAAATAATCTGATTCAAATATATTGCAATGAAAATAGATAATGATGCTTAAGATATTATAAATAATACATTGTACTTGAAGGATTAATTTACATGACAAAACTAAAAAGAACCATCAACCCAAAATTAAAAATAGTTAATTTTTCTTTCCAATAATAAAAAAGATATAAGAATCAATTTAGAGTTTTTTAAAGAAAATTTATGCAATAACGCGTAATTGAAAATGAAGGTTTTAGGTTAACTGAAGGGAAAAAAATGGTTGGGAAATGAGTATAAGACAAGTTCCTTTCTAAAGTAATCAATAGAGGCAAATTTGTAAATATAGAATTAATAAAGAATCAATTTAAGCTATTCAATGACATAAGTAAATTATTTGTTAACGTAAATATTTATGCATGATCTGAATATTATGGAAAATACAGATTTAAAATATATCGCTTTCTGATTGGCGAAAATCTTTAAAAAATACTGCTATTAAATAAATTCTGCTTTCAGAATTCTCTGATCACAAATAAACATAGATTTACATAAAAAAATGGCAAAAAAAATGATGAAATTCATTAATTAGAAACTTAATTCTGATATTATAGAAAAAACACCAATTTAAGACAATACTAGTGGAGTTTTAGATACACATTTACATATTCTGGGGAATTCAATAGAAATACAAAAAAAAAGTGTAGAAATATTTTCATTGACTTGTATAAACTAAAGTTGTTAAATAAAAGGTAGCGAATCCTTGAATTTATCAAAAAATCATACAATATAATGATAAAAAAACATAAATTGCCCTTCTAAAGTTAAAAAATACTATGAACCAATCATAACCAATGAAAATAAAATAAAATCAATTCAAGATCAAAAGAGAAAAGCTTGAAGGTTTTATAATATATAAGTGTTTATTTAAGGAGAATGAAAATAAATATATAAGCTATCTATGTTCTAGTATAATCATATTTGTGATTAATAAAAAATATATTGATGGCTATTTCTTAATTATGGATCGAAAAATTAATCTCTAAATCATTCCCTCTCTCAATGGAGATTTTTTATCATCTCTTGAAATATTCGGATACATTTTTTATATGTGGGCTGTTGTAATTGTTAATCTTACCTTTTTTATAATTCCATATATATAACTCACTTTCCCCAATTTTTTTACGATTTTTTATGGAGCAATATATAACGAGATCAAACACAGACTCGATTCTTTTCTATCTTTCGACTGTCTTTATAAAAAAAAATTTTTTTCGTTCATTTCGTAAATATTTAGTTAGTTATTTTTTTTGTAGCGATTTTCTGTATATTTTCTTTTAATTTCAAAATTCATCTCAGCTAGCTTATTATCAAACCCTAATTCATACCGGAATTTTCATTTATAATTTTTTGTTTTATTTTTTTTTAAATCTTCTAGTATTATCGGATCACAAGGGAGTCTTAACTCTCTTACGTACAGAGCATTGAAATGACATATTTCTATTGAACTTTGGATCACCGATAGATGTGAAAATGAAAAATTGTGAATATATAAATCCTATTACATATAAGAATTATTTATAAAGGCTCTGATGATTGACTTCAACTATCTGTTAAACTTTCTGTAATCTCATTAGCCTCTTTGTGATACGGTGATGCCAAAATATGTTTAATTTTAAAATTTTCGCACATCATTTTGATAGAATTTCTTGTGAATTTTGCCCCTTTATTAGATAGGATTTTCTCAGACCAAGAATGAACAGATTATATTTTTCTAGAAGCATATTATAAGATGTTTCCGAGGTTAAATCACTTACAGAAACTACTTCAATACACCAGTTAATTTACCAATATACACTATTATATATACACTTGAACTCTTTATTTTTGGAAATGGCATTCAGCGGTCGAAAGAAACAATTACAAAGGGCCATTTTGTTGTTATAAGTTGAAATTCACCCGCAGATGCCACAATTCTGTTTTTGTTTATTTGAAAAACATACCAGCTACTTAATTAACAATTTACATGTGTGGAAGTAATCTCAATCTTGGCTCTAAAATTATTTATGAGGATTATAAATAGGTTTTCGAAATAATTATTTAATTGGACCATTTCAAATAAAAGGATATTACAAAGACAGTTGCGATGAAATTTTTTACAAAGAAACCATAAAGAGCGTATAACAGTGAATAGGCTATTTACAGGAAATAAATTTTGAATGTAAACTAAAATAAAAATCTAAAGGTATGTTGATCTAAATATAGCTACTACAAAAAATATGTTATAAAAGTCACTGTCGACGGCGTTACTAAAAAAAGGCACCGAGAAAATCGAAGTTTAACATTTTTCTAAGCGTTACAAATTTTATTAGAATCAAATTACCAAATTTACAGCCTTAAATTATACGCACAGTATATTGTTTATATCCCTATACATACTCTCATAAAAAAAAACGATTTGTTGCAGTCTAATAAAAAAAACAAGAAAAGCATATAAAAAGATAAAATAATAAAAAAAATTTTTTTTAATTATACTATAAATACCATTTTACTCTTACTATACCAATTTAGCTCAACAGAATGACTACCGAAAACGCTGCTGATCTTGAAAGAGAATCATAACAGGAAATTCCAACTAATTCGACCGTGCCGATAGTTCTTAGGAAAAAACGGCATTCCGAAAAGAAAACCCCTTCACATATATCTAAAAATTTTAGGCCAAAAGTAAGATTATCTTATTTATCAAACGATATTATATGACCTAAATAGCCCATTCATTTGGTATTATTTTAATTATGTATTACTATCCTTTTCAAAAATTCAGGGACGCAAAGTTGAGTTTCACCGTTGATATAAATCGGTAAATTGTGTTATATTCATTTCTATATTTTATTAATTTTCTAATCCTAATTTTTTTTTCGACTCTTTTCTAACAATAAAATTATTTCCGATTAAGTTTTTTCTTTTTTAAAAATTTCAATTTTTTCCCATTTTTTTTCGTTTATATTATGTTTTTGAATATTTTCTAATGTCATGATTTTAATTTTTTTTTTGGGAAAATTTTCTTCAGATTTTTCTTTCAATATTACTGCCCCCCCCCCCCCAATCTTCTCGATTTTTAAATTGATTAATGGAAATTTATCAAAAAATTTTTGATTTATAGCTTCAATTATCGCGAATAAATAACTTCTTTTTAAAATCATTAGAATTTTCATATTTAATTATATTTTTATTTTCTATGATCTTTTCTGAATAAGTTTCAGGAAAATCGTTGGAAAATGTTTCCGAAACTGTATTTAAAAGCCCTTTTACATGCATAATTTTGTAATAATACACATGCAATAACAATTTTCATCTGGCTATACGTTCTTGTGAATCTTCATTTGATAAAGCTTATACTAAATTATGGTGGTCTATATACAGTTCAGTCACACCACCGTGTAAAAAATGATGATATTTTTTAAATATATAAACCAAACCCAGAGCTTCTTTATCAGATGAATGTACTCCAATTATATTGATATTATCTATCTTGAAGATTGTGCTACTAATCTTACTGACCGATCATTTAGCTTTTGGAATAAAGCTGCCGCTATTCCTACTTAAGATACATAAATTCACATTATATATGGCTTTAATGTTTCTGATTGTACCAGTACAGGAGAGCTTCATATCAAGTGTTTCGGTTTTTTAATGATTTTTTTCTTGAGAACGTGTCCAAATGATGCTACCCCCCCCCCCC
>LSSN01000704.1:0-11366 GCA_001970855.1 Smittium culicis | reverse complement strand
AGTCTCCCAGTCTCCCAGTCTCCCAGTCTCCCAGTCTCCCAGTCTCCCAGTCTCCCAGTCTCCCAGTCTCCCAGTCTCCCAGTCTCCCAGTCTCCCAGTCTCCCAGTCTCCCAGTCTCCCAGTCTCCCAGTATCTCAGTATCTCAGTATCTCAGTATCTCAGTATCTCAGTGTCTCAGTGTCTCAGTGTCTCAGTGTCTCAGTGTCTCAGTGTCTCAGTGTCTCAGTGTCTCAGTGTCTCAGTGTCTCAGTGTCTCAGTGTCTCATGCTGTCAGTTTTTTAGTCTCGTATCCTTTTTGACGCTCTCAATACCTCTCGCCTCTGTCGTACACATAATATAAATTACCTCTCCTTCCATAATTTCGTGTGTGTGTGTGTGTGTCTGAGTGTCTGAGTGTCTGAGTGTCTGAGTGTCTGAGTGTCTGAGTGTCTGAGTGTCTGAGTGTCTGAGTGTCTGAGTGTCTGAGTGTCTGAGTGTCTGAGTGTCTATTTCATATTATGCGATGAATTTTCCTGTCATTAGATCTCATAAGCTATATTTAGTATTGGGTATTCCCATTCATATCATTCTGATAACTAGCTTTAATGATTCCATATAATCGCGATTTTCGACTTTTCAGCATGTCCTTCTACTCTTTTTCTTTTCTATCATACTTTCTTCACTACTAATCAACTAATATTTATTTTATAATTTTGCATTCTGTATTGTATATGACTATCGCCAAGTCTTTATGAAGGTCTGAAAAACTCCTTTTGCTACTTATGAGTGCTTGAAATACATTCTTCAGTTTTTCTACCTGCACTTTTACTCACTTAAATCTCATCATTTCTTGCCACCTCCGTCACATTGCGTCTTTCTGAGCTTTTTTATCTGGTTTTAAATCTTAGTATCCGCCATACAGGATAACTATGAGCATTTATTTCGACTTTCTGAACACTAATTTTGCCGATTATTGATCTAACTACAATTTCCTTTCATTATATTAGTGCTCCAAATCACGTTTATATCGTCGATTCTGTATTTTTTCTCAATTGACTGGTTGTCATTCTTCTGCCATATGTACTCATTCATGTAGTAAGTTTTCCCTAAATATCTCTCCTCTTGTATTTTAATATATATATTATTTTTATACCCGTCGCTTCAACATTTCAGCTCTAGAATTTTAGGTTCAGCGTCTTTTTGACTTTCTGTTTACACCATATCGCAGCCCAAATTCTCGTATTTCTGTCATCTATCACTCAGAGTGTTATAAAAACTCCCTAGTATATTATGTACCAGTTTATAGCTGTGCGAATGTGAACATATACTTCTTCCTCAATATATATCAATCTCTATGCGAACACTTCTCTACTTCCTCTTGCCGACTGTTTATCTGTATATCTGTCAGCATTTCCTGTGGGTTGAAAATAAAATCCCTCTCATATGAGAACCAATCCTTTTATGAACCCGCATCCACTATCCCTAGCATCATCTGTAAATTTCTTCCTTTCATAATCTATTTTTTCGATCAAGTGGCTGTATTGCTGAATACATGATACCTTTCAACATATATTATCTATCCCTACCTTCGTTCCCGCCATATTATTCATACTACTCTTATATTAATTCAATGCTGGATTAACGGCTAGCAGATCTCATCAAAGTTAAGTTTTATTGTGGATTTCGCCATTCTCGTACCTAGCAGAATATTTACTAGAGTTTTAACCGATTGATTGTAAGCATTGTTTATATACTTATTAAAATCATTCTTAAATATTATATCTTTTATTTGTTTTATATAACTAGTATCGTTATTATTGTAGAGGCTAAATATCTGAAGAAGGAATATTTATTTCTGACATCTGCATTTATAGTAGCAGTAAGTTTAATCATACGATGTTAGCATACAATTCAACTTAATCCTGATATAATTTACTAATCTTAGCATAATATGTATTATAGGTCTATAATAACCTAGCTTATCTCATTGGAGATACTTTATTATTGGGATTAAAATGTGTCTATTGGTCTGATTAAGGTAATTAAAGTGCTTTTTCACCAAAATGCAATATATACTCAAGTATCCAAACGACTTCTTATGATTTAGTTAAGATAAGAGCAACACAACCTTGCTACACAGTTAAATTTATATAAATATGCTCTTGATTTTTTCTTTTTATTTTTATGATTTTTTTCTTGCTAGAGATGGGGATAGATATAACATATTTTCGATGTAAACTATATATTTTGGAGTTCACAGTATCTAATGATGCTTTCTCCTAGTATTAGACTCATGGTAATCGAGCCTGAATAGAGATAATGACGCGACTTATCCCATATAAGTAAGAAAAATTCGATTAGATTTGAAGTAAATCAAACCCCGTGTAATTTATGATCAAGGTTTAGTTTGCGATCTATCAGCAACTGTATAGAAAATAGCGTCGAATGAATGACAATTTAATGGGTGAATGAAATTTTATATTCTGCTCTTCACACTAACAATATCTATTTATCCTTAAAATAGTGTTCAATCATTTTCTCTCCTGAACTGGCGATTCAAAGCACTTTTTTAAATCACCATATGGGCTTATCACGCTAAATTCGACAAATCTTATCATAATTGCGTTACTGTATTATTTTCTATTTACAAAATTACACTATTCATATAAAAGAGTGCAACGAAATCGACTTTATTGGCATAGCTGATATTTTTAAAGAGGCTTCCGGCTCTCTAATACCCGAAAAAATACTCAGGAATAAAATTTTCACTCAGTTTCATAGCATGACTGCTCTTGAAATCATGAATTCGAAAATAGTCACTGGCTATGTTAAACCTGGAATTATGGGTGACATATTTTCTATTGATTCAGATAAAATTTAGAGGCAGGCTATCTTTTATACTGACAAGCTTTATAAGCTTGAGGCATGTACTCAATCAAAATTAATTTGAAATACATAATATTAATTCGCTCTTTCATTTTCCTTGAAAATTCGAATATTATCACTAATTTCTACCTTTAGTATTAGACAGGATTTTTTTTATAGGATATGTGCTACGACGGATTTGGATCGCCTGACGCTTTTTATTCTTCTCTTTATAACTCTTAAAAATATCTAGGCGATAGATATTGCTTGGTACTATACATTCTCGGTTCATTCCTTCCTAAAAAAAATCAATACTATTTATTTGAAATCAAGATATTTATCCAGCCGCCATTGCCACATCCAAAAGCCCGCGGATATTATTTAGCAAATTTAAAAGGTATACAATTTTTTTCCTATAAATTACCTTTCACTAAAAAAATATTCAGGTGGGCTCTAATAAACATCCAAGCCAATGATCCAATCATTTAAAAGGTAAGTCTTTTTTTTTTCTTTCAAAATATTAGAGGACTTATTCATGAATATTTTTAAGAATGTTGCTTATAACGATATATAGATCTTGTAATGATTAGCTTTTAATTAATCCAGGAATTGAAACGGATACAATGTAAAGTTAAATCAACTAGAATTTAACTATTGGAAAATCAATCATCCGACTTGAATTAAAGCTACATTGGCCGCATTCTTTGATTTATACTATTTATGATATTATATCAAAGTACCCAAAAACCTAAATTTCTTTTTTTTTTCCTTCTTTATAGAATTCTTTCGAGCTGTAGCAAAAACTATAAACTGGTATGCTATTATCGCTAAGCCCGGGAAATTTTTCAATTGTTTTTGTTTTCGATTACCGCCTTAAAAAGTAAAAATCAACTGACGCACCGTATAAAAGTGGCGAAGAGATTTCCTTTGTTTAATGTTTAGAGAGTCTAAAATTCTCTGTTAAACTTGGAATAATTCCTGTCGTTTTTAACACATAATCTGTATTCCAGCTCGCTCGAAAATGTCAATACTATTCACTAAGATTGCATAGTGCTAAAATTTACCCAAGATATCTTTTTCGACCCATTATATAAAGATAAAGCCGATTATTTATCACGGGTTTTATGTCGAGGCTAATTAAAAGATAAATTTCAATCTCAATTGAATATTTTCCCTTCTCACTTCTAAATATTCACATCAACTATTCTGATCCATTGAAATCAAATAACCACAAAAAAAATATGCAACTAAATCGAATTACATCAAGCATTGATAACTTTTTATCTATGTATTATGGACCATTGATTAACATATTTAATTATTACTATCAAATTTATTCAATGCATAGATGAGTTTATGGACAGCTAAAACGTGATCTCGACTATTTTCATCACAATTATGGGAGCATAGATACGCATACTCACGAATCTATATGTAATAATTGTTTTGTATATCACATTTTGATTCGCCCTTTATCAAATTTTCTTTAATTTTTTTATTTCTCAACGTTGTTTTACTAACAAAATACTCTCAATTACAGCACTTTTTAGATCACAGGTTTCCTTATTATATATACCAAGCATTTGAATATTCTCAAATTTGCAGTCATTGACGTAATAGCTTCCGAACCATGTCTACAATATTTGATAGAATCCACTCTATTAATGAAGTATTCGTATCAAGAATTTTGAACTAGGAGTTAAAATCACCAAAATCATTTCCTCACACCTTGTTTCTGTGAAACTAGCTGAACCTTTCCACTTGATGATATTTCTTTAATTTCTAACTCTACAATGAAAATAGACTTCAGTTCCATGTTTGTAGTGGAACAGCGAGTAATTTCATTTGGTTAGTATCCACTGCATCGCTCTCTAGAAATAATAGGCTAATCCCCAAGCATTGGTGCATATACTTGTTCAAATAATTCAAACAAAATAGCTTCACTATTTCGAAGCTACAAGAAAGATTTGTCTTGTGGGTATGACAGCGATAATGGTAAAAATGAGTACTCGATAGTCTTTGGATCGGTTGACCCAGCTGTGACCTGTTTGTATATTTTGGATCAAAACTCTAACAAGAACCAAGATTTTAGACTTAATCTTAGATTTTGCGCTGCAAGTATGCCTAAGACGTCGAAATATCACACGTTTAGTAATTTTTGTGAGTTTTGTTTCTTTATTCATGACTAATAGCTTTTTTCAGATCAGTTTTATTTGTTCGGTTTATCACTCAATATTGTTAATGGGCGACTGCCATCATTGAAAGCTGTTTTTAATGAATCAGAACCTGATGTAGAATTTCCAGAAGCTAACACGAAATGTGTTCCATCAACTAACTATAATTGTATTCTCTTATTTAAAAATCATTCAGGCGATTGCAATATATTTCACTTTGAGCACTGCTTCAAATCCACTGAGAGTAATCTCCTGATTCAGCTACTATCACTTTTCAGATTATCGAATTCTATCTATATGATGTATAATTATCTTTTGGGTGACAAAATTATAATATTTTTTATAACATTTTAGGAATTACGGAGCTCAGTTTTTGCTGCATTATCCAAAAAATCCTCCTTGGTTATCTTAAACACGTATATCCATATACTTTTAATCACTTCTAAAAAATAGATGTTGGGATTGGCACCCTAAATCTGATTTTACTTGCCTAGAGGCCCCATTATTTTTCTGATTTTGATTTAAATCATTTATTTAATTATTGCATATTAGAATAAATGAAATACTTTGGACCTTAATTTGCATATTTGATTTCATCTGCGATACGGTATGTCATTTATTTATATACTAAATGATATTTTAACTATTTCATAATGCTGACTCATTCTTAAAACGGCTATAATTATGATGATCTATATGCTAGTATTACGCGAATTTGAATCTTGGATTCTTAATATACAGCAATAATTGTTACATGAAGTACGTTAGATCCACTCGCCTTACAAAAATGTTTACTCAGAATGAATTTTTGTATTTCAGACCCTATCTACTGTATGGTAAATAATGATTTATTGATTGATAATCTATTGCTACTTTTTTACCTTACTAAAAGTGAAATAGCTTTCGCGTTTTATAGGAATTATTTTAGGTTACTTTACCAAATAGCCCATACTACGTTTTCTCACACACCTAAGCCATCATTGGATGAGAAGAATGTGGGTAAGAATTGGCGATTCGCAGGCCATGTATTTTAGATTGGTTCTTTCATATCCCATTATGAGCCAATTCATTCAATAATAACCGAGATTATTTTGTGCATATAATTTGCGATTATCAACTAGACTTATTTAGATCTTTTTGCAGAATATCGGGAGATAGTCAAATCGATTTTTCCTACCTTAGGATAAAGCACCTGTGTTGCATTCAAAATGCTGAATGTAAGTAAATAAATCGTCTCACAATAATTATATCCATTTTCATATTCATACTTACTAATAGTTCTTTACTCGCGACTCTTTGCTACTTCACGTAACCAATATACTTAAATCAATATTAGAGAATACCATACTGGCTGGTGAGCTGGCCTCAATTTTTTTAGGTACGTAGTCAATAAACTGATGTTTTAATTTATCTATATAAAGGTTGTTGATTTTTCATGAGCTGCGTCAACTATACATTTCTTCCTAGATATTTTTATTCTATTATCTTGTATTTTCATATTTCTGATAGAATTTTTTAATTTATACAATTTTATTTTAGCATCATGAAAGTTTAAACAATAATTTCCTTACAAGAAATAACTATACTTTGTAGAAAAATATAATATCAGCTATGAAATGAATTGTCAATTGGTAAAGTGAAATATATAGTAGACGGCGTTATCAATTTGTATAGCTTTATCTTTTATTGTGAGTAGCGTAGGCTGGTATAATAGGAATTAATTGATTGATTTTTAGCCTCTGGGCGTATTGTGAGATTTTTATCGCGGAAAAATATTTCCAAAAGTATTTAATTAGCAAACACATGATATTGATTGACTTCATAAATATCATCAATGCCGATTTTTGTTGATTATTTTGATTTAAATTATTAGATTTATAGCATACTTTTATCCAGGATTTGAAAAGTCGAATTTTTTTGTTTCTTTACGAAAAACCAAGTTATGAACCTATTATTTATTGCACCTCAATTTTTTTGGATAATCACGCTACATAATGAAACGTAATCGATAAACCGTCGTAACCTCGCATAATTTATAAATTCACCATGAGCAAACTATAGTACGTAAATTAACACATCTTTTACATCAAAGACTATAAAAGTGATTTTGTTTCTCATAGAGACTCTTATGAAGTGTATAAATATTGATGGTTAAAAATATGATTGAATTTTATCAAAATTAAATATTATAATTAATATAATTTATCAATTTTTTCTTCGTTGCTATTTACAAAATATAAGCCCAAATTTATCAATCTGTAACTGCAAGTACAAAATATAAAAAGTAAATAAGATTTCTATCTGTGCTAGTATTAAAAATAATGATCGTGCGGTTTTCAGTTTTCAGTATTATTAATTAATCAATTAGATATATAAAGATTAAATAGTTAATGTTTTTCAGGAGGGTTTTTTTGTCTCAAAATTTATTAGTAATATATATGATTTCACAAAAAGCTAAAAACTATAAAGAAAGTAATTTTTAGAACAGCTCAATTTTGGACATAGCAAAAGTTTGAAAATTCAACAATCATAAACGTATTATAAAAAATATTTTGCATATTTTGTATCAAGCCATTGTCAGAAACAATTGGACATTTACTTTTAGTGTGTTGAAGTAGCAAACCATACACATATATAAAATTGAGCTTTTTTAAAAAATAAATCAATAGTTTTATACCTTTGCTTCTCTAAAGAAACTTTCAAAGGAAAAAGAGAGACATTTTATAAACAGTATATGCCATTGTTTTATTGAACATATGCTATTTTTACACACTAATCTCACACCAATTTTCATATAAGCATAGTTTTTTTATTTTTTATATATCTATATCAATATCAATATCAATTCTTTAAACGAATAAAACGAAATTTACATATTAATAAACGATACCTGGTGTACTAGGTAAACTGTATACCTGCGGCTCGGCATACTAGTAGTAAAAAAATTGGCTGCAAATGATTAATTTTGAGGCCAATTACAATTAATTCGATTACCCAGTAAAATTAGAAGAAAAAACACTAATAAACAGAATTTGTCTACGTTTTTTATAACTACACATAAAAGAATAAATTTTCTGGCTTCGAAAATTTTGCAAAGTTTAACAAGCTACTAAGAACGTACATTTTGATACAATCTAGAAGTATAGGTTCCACTTTTAACCCAAGTGAAAATATTAAACGTGCGGTTACACGAAGTACGGTTTTAATCACCAATTTTTTACATCAAATTTGAGCGTTTCGAGTTATTAAACAAAAAAAAATTATAAGCATTTTTAATAAATCACAAATTTCAATTAAAAATTAATGTTCAAGTATAAATACAAAAAAAAATGAATTATTCAGCCAAATAAAATGACTATTGCGAAATTAAGCGATCCAGAAGTGAAAGTCAGGTTTTGTATAACGAAAAGCTTAAATCTACCAGCAATTCGAAAACAAGCGAAGCAATTAAAATTAAAAGTATGTATTTTAATAAACCAAAAAATGCAATTAAAAATGCTATGTACTCAAAAACTGACACTACTCTATACAAAGAAGAGTCATTAATACATTTAGTGTATGGAGGTGAAGATTGAAATCTGAAAAAGTTCTGCACAATGGGATTTAACTGCAAAATTCGGTATGAGCTGGGTTTAATTCAAAGTCGATGGTCACAGCGAGTTCAAGGCTATGGGAAATGTTTCTAAATATTTAACAGGAAATTATTAATAGCAAGTCCTCTGAAAAGTGGATAAGCGTCATTGAAAATGACGTTGATATATTTCCAGAGTGTAATAAATGCATTTCTTGGGACAAAATTTTGACAGCTATCAAATCAATACATAATATCAAATAAAATGGCATCGAATGAATACCAAATGAAATTAACAAAATAATTTGTGCCGAAATAATCCTAGGGTCAAAATTCTCGAAATTTTTATTTAGGATTTTAGAAATTATGTGGGAAAAGGGTGAAATTCCAAAAACTATGAAAACTAGTATTGAAGTGCATCTACAAAAAATATGTAATTTGAAATATATCAAAAATTTTAGAGGAATAACTCTTATTTCTACTCGTACAAAATTTTTGGTTAGAATTTTACCTAGAAAATTAGGGAAAATCAGCATAAAATGTAGTATAATAAAAACTGAGCAGGCGGGGTTTCGATCACGGAAAGAGTGAGTCGCACAAGCTACAGTGCTATTTGAAATTGTCAAACGATGCAAAATTCAAAATTTAGAAACACGGATAGGATTTATAGATTTCACAAAGGCCTATGATATGGTACTACATATGGCACTAATATATAAACTAAGAAGCATCGTGATTGGCGGGAAAATTCTAAATTAAATTTAGGACTGTATAGATCACCAAAACTAACAGTAAAAAATAGAAATGAAATATGCGAAAAATCTAACTGCAACTGTGGTGTACGGAAAATTTTCCCCACATCTCGAATTTTATTTAATTTTTATATAAACGATATTTTTTATGGTATACAAGGTGTTTTTGTACCATAACTAGGAAAAGAATCCCAGGACTACTATTTTCAGATGATACAGTAGCGATTGCTGACTCTACTGAACAGCTCCAAGACTCGTTGGATAAAATGTCTGATTGGTCAAATAAATGGGAAATGAAAATCAACAATTCAAAATGTGGAATTTTAAAAATAAATTCAAAAAATATTTTCAAATTTAATGCTCAAATTCAGGAAATAAAATTTTTGCAAAAATACGAATATCTTGGATACATTTATAACGATAATTGGAATGTATTATTTGAAATTAAAAAAATAAGAAATATGTCGAAAAAGCCACTTTTGGCATCTACGGATTTTTAAAGAGAACTGATATACCATCAGCATTAAAAATAAAATTCATAAATTCTGTGCTGATTCCTATTGGCTGTTATGGCGCAGAAACTTTTGGAATAAGCGAACAAAGGGTTAAAACGACACAAATTGAAATTGATAAAGCAATAAGAATAGTAGCTAGAGTGGGAAAATCAGCGGCTATGGAAAGGCTTAGGACCGATTTGGGAATTAAATCGATATTTTTATTAACAAGTGTGGCTCGAGAGGATGAAATAGTAAAACGGAAATATTAAAAAACGTGGATTTCCGAAATAATTAAATTTCCACATAGATCAAGAATGAGCATATGGGTATCAGATACTATTAAATAACTAAAAAAATATTTCAGTGCAAAAAACACTAATAATGTGCTAAGTTAGCTAGTACACACGAAAATGACTAATGATAAATCGAAAATTCATAAAAAGGTAATTGATATGGGAATTAAGAGTACAGGTTACTGGATCAATTTACAAGAAATTTTTCCAGAACAGCGAATAGTATTTCAGGAAATTGGTAAAATCAGAACATGTCAATTTTGGACAGTGGAAAAACTATTGAATTCAAAAGTCATGATCTAAAAATACAAAACTTTATGCCCTTTTTGAAATGAGACCATGCCAGAAACGATTGAAAATTTATTTTTAGAGTGTGGAAGGTGGCAAGCCATACGCTTAGATAGCATTGTGCGATTTTTAAAAAAAAAAACATAATTTTTTTAATTTAAATTTTTCTTCTTCCGACCCAGCTCAAATAGAGTAGGTTGGATAACTCTTTTGGGGGAGGGGGGGTCTAAAAAATCTTTTAACCATCTTCCTGCTGGTAACGCCTACCAAATTTTATAGCTGAAAACGTCAAAATTTTTGGATGGCATTCGTGCTACCCGATTGCTAATTCTTGAAAGTATTAATGGATCACCAGCCCCCTTGAACCGATGCTCAGATAATTTTGAGCTGTTAAAGTGTCGGAGAGAAATTGGAAGAATTTTTTATAATAATTTATTGATAGTTTTTTATACAAGTTTATTTTGTTATAAAAAAATTTCTAGATAAAAAAAAGTATCAAAAAACTAAAAAATAATTTTAAAAATAATTTTTCAATCGACGCCTCTCCGTCGACTAGCAGCCCCATACTCACTGAAGGTTGGTTCAAGATGACTGGAGAATCAGTTATATTTTGCAGTATAAGTATTATCGGAACGTGGATTACGTTCAAAAATTAGATTTTTTCCATCTCAAAACATAAATAACCAGTAAAATTCTGAGCTTTTTTTCCAAGAATTTTTAAAAATCAATTAAAAAGTAAACTAAAAACTAATATTTAAACAGACCCCTCCCCGCCGTCTAGAAGCTCCATACCAACTGATAATTGGATCAAAGGAACTGGTTAATCACTTAAATTTTGCAGTATAAGTGTTCTGGGCACGCGAATGCCGTTCAAAAATTTGGCTGTTTCCAGCTCAAAACTTTTATCGGCTGTGCCAGCTCGAAGCTGGCTCAAAGATTGTTTAGAC
>LSSN01000702.1:0-21138 GCA_001970855.1 Smittium culicis | reverse complement strand
GAATATATAGACATCTATTTGGCCTTTTAAGTTTTTATTGGCAACAAAAATATTTGAATGGCAAAAAAAAAGCAATTATTTGGACTTTTATACTCAGACAACAAATATTTTTAGACTTACTAATAACAAGTTTGAATACAATGATATTTTCGGGACTACACTAAATTTAAAAATTGCTGTGAATGCAAATCGAACAAGCAACTCGAACAAGCAAATCGAGTATAAAAAATTTAAATGGAAAATCAGTTTTTTATTGTTTAAAAATACACAGATATAGATGCGCACTTGCTAGTAGGCAATTGTTTTTGCATTTCTATATTAATTTTGGATAAAAGACAACAAAAATAAAATCTATAAAGCGTATAAGAAGTATTTTATTCTAGGAGAGTACTGGTGTGGATTTATGATTCTGTTTGGGTCTTCTTTTTGACGTAGCAGCACATTGAAGTTTTTCCTGATGCCAGCAGCTTTTCACAACACAGATCTAAATCCTTTATCGCCTGCAAACAAGGAGCTTCTTGGAAATCGTTATCTTTCAAGCACGTTTGAAGCGCACAAGCGAGTTTCTTGCAGGGAATCTTTGCTGGGTCGACTTTGCTCATTGAATTGTGAATATACACGCTCTTATGCTCGATTTCAAGTTGAAATAAGTGGTTTTTTATAATTAAAAGGTATACTTGTTGAATATACGAGTTGGAAAATGTATTGAAATGCTGAGCTTTGTTCAGATTTGCGAAACCCTTTTATGATGCGGAGCTATTTTTGACAAATAATTTAGCACTATTCAATTATTGGGAGCTGAATAGAGTACTATACTAATAAAAAAATCGCCTTTAGAGTTGCATTATCAGCCAATAACTAAAATTAGCCACTAACTGCAAATCTATCATCCATAAGAAGAAACAGTTCTGCTTTGTTTATCCCTATTTCGTCTAAATGCTTTAAAATTAATAAATATATTGATTCTCTAATTGAATGCAACCAAAATTATAATTTGCTATAAACCATAAAAAAAACCAATGGTTGAATGAGTTTCAGAGCTAAAATAATATGCGAAATTCAGTTGGCTATATATAGTAGATCAAAAATGATCTAACGCCAGTGAAAGGATTAACAAATTCACATTTGTAGCAGCCCAGTATTAATAAAATTTTTGCTTAACTGCAGTATGTTTACTACAGTTTACTATGAACTTGCCTGAAACGTCTAAATAAAACTGGGTGCTTTTTGGTAACAGAAAAACGCTTTTTTTATTTTTATTTTTAGATAGTATATTATTTTTCCAAGTGTAAATATTTTTGGTAATTGGTTATTGGTTATGTTAAATGATCAATTAGACAAACTATTTTTAAATATTATTGTAAGTGAAACTTACAGCTGAGGCTTGATAAAAATTATGTACAATAAGCGCTTGGATCCCAGAAACACCTTCCAGCTTTATACTCGATTAAACTACTAGCTCGTCTTTACTTGTTTGAGCTGATGCTGGAAGTTATATTAACACATGTAATGCAGTTTAAAATTATCGGTTGGCGATACTGTACCCCCATAACAAAATGGTTCTTAGTTCTATAGCTTAATAAAATTTAGTCAGGCCTATACTCGAGATTAAATTTTGTTGCGAGTATAAGGGCTTCAGTGGTTGGACTTGATACATAATTGTTGTATAATATGCCAATACAACATTACATACAAAATAGTGCCCAAGATCTTCAAGAAAAAATATCTTACAGAATAGTCCTTTGGTAAAGCGATTGAATCTTGGATATATAATGCAACAATAACTTTAAATAATAATTAATTGATAACCAGATCATTTACATCACTTCGTAGTAATGAATGAAATGATTCAGTGAAAACTCTTACTGCCAGAGATGAGTACTTAAGAAGGTAACCTGCCCTCGATTCAAAACGTAATACAAATAATTATCAATATGCTCGTGAGGAAGACTTTAATAATTTATTTATTTGCTAAAAGCAATATTAACTTATAGTTATGTGAGCACAGGTTGATGTACGAGCATTCTTGCTGAGTAAATTCTAGTCATTTGTGTTGAACATTTACATCAACTGGACAATCACTAAAAAAATATATATATATAGAAGCTACAATATGCTGATATACACTAATAGCGAAGCTTTTGGGCCCTGAAATAAGCTTTTGGCAATGTAAAGACTAAAATGTAGGAAAGCAAATTCGAATGCTAACTTTTTTTTTTTTTTGTCAGAGTTTATTAACATAATTTAAAAGTAATCAAACACTAATAAAAAAATATATAAAAAGTTAAAAAAATATTTAAAAAATAATTTTTCAACCGACCCCACTCCGCCGCTCTAGCAGCTCCATATCCACTGGGCATTGGTTCAAGGTCAAATGCTAACTATTAACTGAGATTCAATTAACCCTTTCCGGGGCAAGCAGTCTTAAACTTAATAAAAAATCATAATTGGACTAGCCATATTTTATTAATTTGTTATTGGAAGTTTATATTTTACTATCCAATAATATATTATTATATTATATTGATTTATATTTTTGCCGTTTGGTTGGATAATTTTGGTAGTTCAAAAAAGGCCAACCGCCCCTGAAAGGGTTAAAAAAAAAAAGTAAATAAAATAAAGTAACAGAGTGGAACTGCTTACGAATTTGAACCTTATTTCTCCTAAGATAAACCCATCCAGTACCTTATATTTAGTGAATTTGTTTTTAAATCAGCAATCATTGGCTGTGTATTTAGATAAAAAGCGTTTTTTTTATTTAATTTTAGATTAATAAAATGTGAAACATTTAGAATAGATAATTTTTACTAATCGATTAATTGCCCTAGAAAGCAATTCTTTAGGAATCGAATTATTTCTACAGAAAGCTTAAACCCGCTTGAAAAAAAAAGATAAGGTTTGATAAGCTTACTTGCTTACTTGCTCTTAATTATATAAATGTATATATAGTGGTATGTGACAAAAAATAAAAAGGCGCAGCTATTAAATGGAAAGCATCATAAGATTTCCCTTACAAAACTCTAAAAAAAAATAGTCAGAAAAAATTAGACCAAATTGAACATTTTTTTCTCGATAAATAGTTTAGTCAGCATAGTTTCAAGTATATAGCCACATTATATGGCAGTATCTTAAAAAGCGATGGATATTCGTTTATCAAGCTGAAACTCAAATTCACAAATACATACAAAGCTGCCAACAGTTTGGCGATAAAAAAAAAAAAGAGCACGTCTATTGGCTTATTCTCCAATGAAAGCTTATCAGCAAAAGCCCAACTACCATCGATATAGATAAGAACCCAATACCTTAATTTCTAATAATGCACAATACAACCTTATCGGTTTATCAAAAAAGGTACCGATTCGATATCAATTTTGGTTTATTAATCATTCTTTCCATGCTTTTGGGCAGAATCGCTCAGGAACTTTGCTTTAATCTACCAGTCTATGCATTACTCAGTAAAGAATAGCCATCTAATTTTAATAGCCACATCATTTGACCTTATCAAACCTGATTTGGCTTAAAAACACATCAGCTTATCCCTGAAAAAGCTCAGTTATTATCCAGCCACTAGATATACTCGATAATGAGATGCAAGGCACTTTAGAACTAAGCCTGCCAATCATGCACCGGTAGCGATATATTTTTAGCCAATAGGTAGACAAAATGCAGTGAGTATGTAATCTATAAATCATGATAAAGCTTTATCTGCCCCATCTAAAATCAGTTCATCTAAGCTCAGTCCAGTCTGAAATCCTAATTCCATATTGTCTGTGCATACAGCCCTCAAGTCATAACTGCTTTGATATCTTAGCCCTGGCTCCAATCTATACTTTCTAGCACACAAGTCAAGACTTAGTAGCCATATTCTATGAATGCTCAGTATAAACAAGCGATAAGCTAGCATCTTACATATTTAAGAGTAGGACATTTATTTACACAAGAGCTCAAGTATAGTTTTGGCTTTCGAATTGCTGGATTAAGGCGCTACGCCTTAAAACCCTCGTATGTTCGCTTGAGTATACACAAATAGCATCTCACTTAAATATAGTACCTAGACATTCTTGTTAATGTTTAATTAGTCCTACCAGAATAACCACATTATTTGCATATTAGCCTGTTTGTATGTACGCGCTTAAAAGTATTTCCTTATGCAAACTGGCTCATTTTCAAACCTTGTGTTAAATTAGGGTGCAAAGTACTGTACGCGACTTCAATGCTACATAAATAATAAGAGTAACAGATTTAGCTAATAAAAACTCAGAGAGGAAAATAAAGAGGTTTAATTCCAACCAGTCCTTTATTAGATAATAGATTACGAGCTCGTCCAATAAATTGGTTTCCGCTTTTTTGAATAAGCTGATAAATTAGATTATCTTTATTTATTTTTTTTTTTTTACTCTGTACTTGATGGTATTTGTTCCTGGGTGAGTTTTTTTTTTCTAGGTATTTCGGGTAGAAATCTAGATTCATTATTTATGCTAAAGCTGCAAGTAACAAGATAAAGAACAAGAAAAAAAAAAGCGCGTATAAATAGTTGCATTTCCGCTACCGATAAATTCTTTTTTATTAAACCTTGAAAGCTTTCCTTTTTTTAATATCTTATTAAATTTCTTGGTAGTATAAATAGGTAAACTTTATATATATTACTATAATCATTCCCTCTATACACTTCACTCTTTTTCTACCATTTATATACGACCTCTAAAGTTTAATACACATTTTATACCCACCTTATCATATTCTAACCTCTACCCTCCCCCTTCATATCGATTTACTTTTATTTAGTCATCATGTTCTCAACCGGAATTTCTCGTTTCGCCTCCAAATCATCAATTGCTTCTGTCCGCTCTCTATTGCTTAGAGGAAAAGCCACCGTTGCTGCTGGTAGCCTCAAAGCTAGAGTTAGCGAACTCATCCCTGAAAAGCAAAAAGAACTCAAAGAAATCAAAACCAAATATGGTTCCAAATCTTTGGGTGAAACAACCGTTGATATGGTAACCCTCTTTTCCCTTTTATCCTCCCCCTCCCCCTCTCTCCACCATTTAGATCCCTCTCTCTATTATACTTATATTTTCTTTGTTGATTTTTTTCTTATTTTTTTTTTTTACATGTCTCTTCATAGGCTATCGGAGGTATGCGTGGAATTAAAGGCCTACTCTGGGACACTTCTCTTCTTGATTCTGAAGAAGGTATCCGCTTCCGTGGCTTGTCCATCCCTGAACTTAAAGAAAAGCTCCCAACTGTCGTTGAAGGCGGTGAACCAATCCCAGAAGCTCTTTTGTGGCTCTTGTTGACTGGTGAGCTCCCAACTGAAGCCCAGTCCAAGTCTGTCTCTGAAGACCTTAACTCCAGAGCCTCAGTCCCAGACTTTGTTATGGACATCTTGGACCGCTGCCCACGCGACTTGCACCCAATGTCTCAGCTATCCCTTGCCATCAACGCCTTGCAACACGAATCTATCTTCGCTAAGGCTTATGACCAAGGTATCAACAAAGCTCTATACTGGGACCCAATCTACGAAGATTCCATGAACTTGATTGCTAAATTGCCTTTGATCGCTTCAAAGATTTACAGCAATGTTTACAGAGACGGTAAGATCGGTTCAATCGATAACTCCGCCGATTACTCTCAAAACTTCGCCAGCTTGCTTGGTTTTGGTGACAACAAAGGTTTCGTTGAGCTTTTGAGACTCTACTTGGTTATCCACAGTGATCACGAAGGTGGTAACGTCTCTGCCCACACTACCCACTTGGTCGGTTCCGCCCTCTCTGATCCTTACCTTTCCCTTGCTGCCGGTCTTAATGGTCTTGCAGGACCACTCCACGGTCTTGCTAACCAAGAAGTTTTGCGCTGGATCCTTTCCATGAACAAAACTTTGAACACTGAAAACCCAAGCCACGACCAAATCTTGTCTTACTGCAAAGAAACTCTCGCTTCTGGCCGTGTCATCCCTGGTTACGGTCACGCCGTTCTCCGTAAAACCGATCCAAGATATACTGCTCAACGCGAATTCGCCCTTAAACATCTCAAGGACGATCCACTCTTCGCTACCGTTAGCAATTTGTACGATATCGTTCCTAAAGTCCTTGCTGAACAAGGCAAAGTCAAGAACCCATGGCCAAATGTCGATGCTCACTCTGGTGTCCTCTTACGCCACTACGGTTTGACTGAACAAGGCTACTACACTGTCTTGTTCGCTGTCAGTCGTGCCTTTGGTGTCTTGTCCCAACTCGTATGGGACCGTGCCCTCGGCCTACCAATCGAAAGACCTAAGAGTTTGACCATGGATAGCATCAAAAAAATGTTTGAATAATTTCATTTATACCTTTTGAATTTTTCTCTTGCCTTTTTTTTTTTTTCAAAAAAATCTACTAGTATTAATTTATAATATATTTCTCTTCCTACATCCCAGCTATCTTCCTCACCATTCTTTATTTTTTTTGCTAAATTTTTTACCTTTTTCAATCCAAATAATATTAATAATAATACCTATGAAACATTCGTCGTCTATAAACTCATCTAACCCCAATCCCCCATCCTTTCAAATACTAACGCTGTCCTTTATTTACTCTAAATTTTTTATCTAGTCAAAAGTAAAAATTTTCGTATAGGCTTTAATCAGTTCAATTAATATGAATACATATTGTATTGCATGACCACCAAATGTAAAATATATATATATATCAATACCACTATCGAATGTAAATATGTTTTTTTGTATCTCGATTTATACATTAACCATCAAAAGCGGATAAAATAATTTTATTGAATGTTAATAGCTATACATTATAAATACTTGTGTTTTTTAATGATCAAGTTAGCTCAAACGCACAAAATTTTCTCTTTTTTTTTTTGGATACTCAATCAATTTTGAAAATATAAATCCTGTTCATGGATATTTAAAATAACCTTCTAATTGCTCACAAAAAATATCGTATTTTAACAACTTTTGCCTTTAACGTATTCTATAAGGTCTTTCAAATAACCAAGTTGATTTCAATAATTGAATCAATGAATTTAAAATGGCTCTAATATCTCAGAATTATACCATTAATGTTCAGTAGAAAGAATTTTTTTATTGAACGAATTCCATAAATAATAGGTTCCTTTTATTCTTTCAGCTGCACACCTATTTTTTTAAAAAAAAACCCCCACCTTTTATTTAATCCAACAATTTATTAAAAATTTAATCATTAACTTTTTTTTTAGAATACTTTTTTTAGTCATGTAATTCAATTATATGCGCTCAAAATCTCTACTACTCATTTCAACTTATCCAATTAGCGAGTTCAAAAGTTGTGTAAAATCGATAACTTGCAAAATTTCGCGAATTTTTTCTAATTTATATGAAAATTAAAATATATATCACAAAAGAAAGAAACTCTAAAATGACTTGTAAATAAAAATTTTTTTAACCCTTTCACGAGCGGTAGACCATTTTTGATATACCAAATATAGCCAATTGTGTATAATTACTTTACTAAAATTCCGAAGCCTTAATAATTATTAATTTATTGTATTAAAACAACAAATAATAAATTTGCTTATAAACCATAAACGAATCATAAATTTGATTTTTTTAAAGAGTGTTGAACGGGAAAGGGTTAACTGGCATGAAAAGACCAAACCCGAATATTTTATAAAGAAAAACGGCCTTACAAGTTTAACATAAAATCGTTTTTTTTAATAAAAAAATTAACAGACCTGGACATAGGCACAGTCAAATGATTGATATGAACCAGTTATGGATAAAACTCTGATCAAGTCGCATTATTTATAGGAAGAACCAGGCCCGCCTAGAAAATACTCTGCCATAATAACTAGGAATATGATTATGGTAATCTTGAATTCGAATTAACCCTTTCCCAGGCGGCTGACTATTTTTGGTCTACCAAATATAGCCAACTGTGCTCAGTTATAATAATTTAACTCCGAGGCCTTAAGAGCTATTCGCTTATTGTATTATAACAACAAATTTTTTAAAGATCTTATAAATGACTAGCGAATAAATAAATTCGCTTTTTTAAAGAGTGTTGAACACGAAAAGGTTAAAGGGTACAGATTTTACACTCACTAGAATCCGCCTATCATTCGTGATGTTTCGATTTATACTATACAAGATGTCTGCTGATTCATCGTTTTTTTTAATTATCTTTTGAAAAAATAAGAAAAGAATAGTGAAAACAGTTTGATATAAGATATCCTGACATGTGCTATCAATGAGATTACATTTGTGATGACCTTAACTAATTTTAATTTATTGGCTAATTTAATTATGCAAATTAGGTATTTGAATTTAATATTTTATTTTATTTATTATTATTATAAGAGTATTAAGTATGTAGATAAATATAGGAATAAAATGGATAAAAAATGATATCTAGTTCAAAATCTCAAAAAACCATCGGGAAAAAGTCTTTTTAATATGTAATTATATGATTTTGAATTCTAATAAAATTTTTATTATAATTTCATAAACTTGTGTTTGATACTTTTGTTGGATACCTATTAATGTAAAAAAAATTCAAACATATAAATTCATAAATTTAAGCATTACAAAAAAAAAAAAGATTAACTGCAAACAGTGACTTGTAAAAAAAATGGAAAGTGATAAAATATTTACTCAGAAAATCTAAACAAAATTAGTTTAGGTATTTTTAAATTTTTATTTTTGTGTTTATATTTAAATGGAAAAAATGATAAAATGCAAAAAAAATGATAAAAGAAAAATCACAGAAAAAAATCATAAGATATAAAAAGTCGAAAAAAAAACTGAGAATAGGCCCTCCGAATTTTCCGTTAAGAAAATAATTCAGTAGTTTTTTTTTCAGCAAATAATCAAAAGATCCTTAAGCTTTATTTGTACTTATTTTATTTAACCATTTAGTTATTAAATAAATCAGTTCCAAAACTAAGTTTAGCTATTATTAGTACTTTATTCGTTTTAGAGACAAACTATTAGCCAATTGAAGCTCATTATTAACGTAAAACTTGACACTGTAATGAATCCGTGAAAATAATTAACTGCTTTTTTTAAATGGAAATGTGAAACAACATACTTATTAGCACAGCTATATTCCATAATAGTAATTTTTTTCCATAAAATCATTCAACAAACTGATTGATTGGGAATATTTATCACTACCACTATTTTTTATTTAGGGAAAAAAAATTTTTTTGCTAAAAAACTGACTAAAAAAACAAATATTGGATTGTTAAAATATAGGCTATTCTCTCTATTCTTCTTCTTTTTCTTCAAAGAATCGCAAATAAACTGACCAATAAAATCTCGATTTTTTTACAAACCATATTTTAAATTATATCGATATAAAAAAAATCTTCAAAAAATAAACAAAATAATAACAATAATACCAAAGTAACACTAATATGGAAACTGATAAGTTCAGTTCCATTCCTCAACTCCAACTCCAGTTGGTCGAACGTTATCTCAACCACATAAAACCTTCAGATGATGGTGTAACAGGCTATAAAAAGGTAGATTATAAAAGCGATTATACCTATAAACCAGTATCCATAATGGAAATGGTCTCAGGTATTAAACCAAAACCAAAAAAATAATCTGCATGGGGGGGGGGGGGTACTCCTTTTAAATTGGGATGAAAACTCAATGAACTTATCCTAGAAAATGATATCGTAATATAGGGGGTCCTCAGCCAGATACGAGATATTCAATACTGTTTCGAAATAGACTCCAAAAGAAAAATATTGTTTTTGAAGTTCAAAGATGAAGCTAGTAAGAATAAGTTTAAATCTAAAGAAATAGAATCTGAAAAAAAAACTACAAATTTTGCTGAAACAATAAATTATAGTGATTAATATAAATTCATGAATATCTTGATACAACGGACTTGGCGTATGTGAGGTAGCAATCAAAACCTATGAAATTTTAATTATTATCGGTGAGGTTATTGATATAACAGCTTTGAAACATACAAAATTTAATTCCTATCCTTAAAGAGTATAAAAATCATTATAAAAACAAAAAATAAAACGAAATCCTAATATTATAAACGTTTACGGCGTAAAAGTCGTCATAACACGGAACGAAGGTGAAAATTTGTGTACTCATTGTAAGGAGAATACATACCGGAAATTCGATTTCTCGGATTTAAAAGTCAAAATTAAAAGTTAAAAATTAAAAAGGTCAAGGAAAAATACCTCAAAAAACGTTAAAAATTTTTTTATTGAAGATAATTAGGATGAATCGAAAAAATTTGATAATATTCATATAGAAAATAAGGATATTGAACGAGTAATAGGGGCAGAAAACATTATGATAAATCTTTCATGGCATAAAATCGACTCAACTTTTTTAGATTTTAAAGCTAGGCCAAGATTCTAAGGAAAATAAGCAAAAGCTAAAAATGATTGAACCAACATAAAGGAAAGTTTATATACCAATATTTCACAAAAAAAAATTGAGGTGCTTATCTGATATGCTTCAAAATGATCAAGCCTTGATAAGGGAACATATTATAAGGGTCAAAGTTAGTTATCTAAAATATAGTAATGCAAGAAAGTAAATAAATAAGAACCTAAATATTGAAGAAAAAATGGAAAAGGCTAAAAACGGTCAAGATAAAACGAAAAAAGAGGGGGGCGGGATATCTGATAATAATTTATCAAACTTAACAAAGCAAAGGCCTCTACGGTACCGATTTCAACTGAAGAAACGGAATCAGTTGAAGCTCTCGTCAGCCTCAGTTCTAAATATGATCTAAAACTAGGAAAAATAAATATTGAAAATAATATAGAAGCTAACAATAAAATCTTTATTTATGTCGACTCGAAAAATTCCGAGGCTATGGAAGAAGAATGATATTTATTTCGACACTAATAATAAGAAAAAAATAAAAAAAACATCACAAATAAAATTTAAAATGAATAAAAGAAATATAATTAAACATAAATCAATAACTAAATTCAACGTAAAAGGTTTGTCAGAAAATAAAAAGAACAGATTTTTTTCTTATTTAAAAAGAATTGTAAAATCGGATAACTTCTGTCTTGAAGAAATAAATACAATAGAAAAGGATAAAAAATTTTGGCCAAACTACTGGGAAAATAAAATAGTTTTTCAAAGTACACAGCAGACAAAATAAATAAAAATATCTAAAATATAATAAAAAGGGATACTTTTTTCCAAGGTAGAATAAATATTATTAAGTCAATAAAAACCAATAAAAATACTCTTAAACTAGTTAATCTTTATTTACCCAATAAACCCAAAAATAGAAAGACAATAGTGGAATTACTATACGAAAAATAAATAAACACTATAAATAAAAACGAGGAAATAATATTATAGGGCGATCTAAATAAGGTAGAAAATGAGATTAAAGACAGATTCCCAGTAAAAATAAGCTCTTTTAAAATGGTTTAATGTAGACAAAATTCCAAGTCAGTTTAATCTAACAAGTTTAATAACTAATATGCTTCCAAATGACTCTACATACTCTTGAGAAAACTATTCTGGAAATTATAAACCCAGATTAGAACATATTCTACTGAATAAAGAAATCATAAAAGATACTAGAATAACAGATATAGGATTTACAGAATTTTTGGATCACAAATTTATAACAATTAATACACTTATTTGGCCAAAAAATAAAACTAAAAATAAAATAATATGGAAACTAAATTACAAGCTGCTATAAAATGTTTCAACGGCATCTGAAATTAGTGATATACTTGAAATACATTCCGTTTCTCTAGATAAGTGGATCAAAATTAAAAATATATGTAAAATGGATTTTATAAATGCAGATAAACAAAAATAAGTGAATAACGGAGCTGAAAATTTAGAAAATTCCAATAAATTTATTAGAAAAATGATCCTAAATGAAAGTATTAATAATATCAGAAAGAAAATTTATTAGCGGAATTAAAATCCAACGAAAAAAAAAATTATAAACCTTAAAAAAGAAAAATTAGATAGTCATTATTAGATCAAGATATAATTGGAGTGAAAATAATGAAAGGTCAAATAAAATTTTCTTTGCGCTTTTTAAATCTAGAGAAAAAAAGAAAAAAATTAATGGACTATACGACAGTAAAAACGAATTAATAGCTAATAATTTCGAAATAAGAAAGGTGGTTTATATTTTTTTACGAATCACTGTTAAAAAAAGGAATAACTGAAGATAAATTCCAATACGAGCTTATCTCAAATATAACCAATAAACTAGATGTAAATGATCAAAAAGGAATTGATAAAGATTTTGAACTGAGCGAAATAACTGATTTAATTAAAGATTCGCCAAATAATAAAGCCCCAGGCCCTGACTGATTAAGTTTTGAATTATATAAGAGATTCAAGAATCAAATATCGAATCACCTTTTAAAAATATCTAACACGGAATCAGAAATGAATAGATGGAATAATATTAACGGCGGCTCAACAATTGCCCTTATTCCAAAAAAAGGCGACCTTATGGATCTGAGAAACTACAGACCTATATACAAAAATACTTACTAATAGACTACATAAAGCAATTGATAAATTGATTGACAATCGTCAATCAGGATTTATCAAAGTTAGAAATATTTTCGATAACATTCATGAAACAAAAATTTTGATTGAAAATATTAAAACCAATCCTCGTCTGACCAATGGATACCTATTCTTGCTTGACCAAGAGAAAGAATACTATATAGTTGACTTGTATTACCTATTCAACTGTATAGAAGGATTCGGTTATACCCAATCATTTATAAATTTAATAAAAAACATTTATCTAGGGTCTATAACCAATTTTATTATTAACAAATCGTTAACTGAATCTATCAGTATTGAACAAGGGCTGAGACAAGGAGACCCCCTCTCACCATTACTGTATAATCTAATAATCGAATAATCGAACCTCTGCTTATTAGGATAAAAAATAAAATAAAAGGAACTTTAGTGGATAAAGAAAATTTCAAGTACTTAGCATATGCAAATGACCTGCTAATTTGTATTAGTGTTAAAAATGGCGAAAAAATAGTTAATTGAACTCTGTATTTTCATTCGAGGGCATCAAACGCAAAAAAAAACCAAAAAAAAACTCTCCACATAAAAATAAGATCGCCAAAAATTAGTTGGCTATGTGGTGTGGAAATGACGTCAAGGAAATTAGAAAGAGAATATTTGTTATGATTAACACTAAGACCTTTGTAGAAGGATAATAACATCTATTGAGCTACATCGTTTTATACGTATCTATATAGCGATAAATTATAAGTAAATACTGTTCTTGGTAGAAAGAAATAAACTTAAGATTATAATATTACATAGTAATATAATATTATAAGTAAATAATACAAGATGTATTTATTATAAAATTAAACTGTATATTTAAGAGATTAAACACACCAAATCTGAACTAGAGAAATAAGAATAAATAGTTCGCAAATGGTATTTTTTTTATCAGTAGCTCTTAGTTATTTATCTTTTTACAACAACATTAATAAATTATATAAAACCTATATTCCAAAATAATTGGCTAGATACAAAAGCTGTGAAATCAAAAATTTCTTTTAAATATCTCAGGATCATATTTAAACCCAACGTAATATCAATAAAAGACAATCAATATATGCTGATAGAAAAAATATCTACCAAGATTAAAAATTTAGCCAATAGAAAACTAATATTAAACGGGAAATTATAATAACCAATATTTTTCTGCTATCTAAAATATGGTACTCCACACACGTGATACCATTCGAAGACAGCTATATAAAAACAGCTAAAAAAATAGTAAACAATTTGATATGGAGCAATAAAAAAACGTAAGTTAAAATTGATACGCTAGAACTCGATAAAAAAAATAGAGGCTTGCGACTACTAAATATTAGCGCTCATTTGAAAGTACTTTATATGAAATGGTATAACGATTTTACATCTAATAAAATAGCAATATGGAAAAATTTAGTATTATCGAATATTCAACATTTAGCAAATAGAAATGTATTAGTTAAGAAATGTTGGATATACTGGCATATACTAACCCTCTGAGATTATTGAAGAAACTTCCGTCAATATGGAGAACGATAATAGAAACGGTAAAAAATATACATAAATTGAACGTAGGAGACATTAGCGAATGGTCATTTGATTGGATAAAAAACTCGGATTAAAGAATATAAACAAATTTATTGTTACTAACTTAAATAAAAATAAGTTACAATGGCTACTAGATAAAGATATAATGGTATGCGGATAGTTCTTTGTTAAATGCGCATCTATATGGTAGGACCACCTATCTTAAATATTTACAATAGAAATCAATAACAAACCTATTAAATTCGCTGTAAGCCAAAATAAAAAAGAAATATGTTTCAATAAAGATTACCAGAACACCAATGAAATTCACAAAGATATATTCACGGATAATAATTCGTTATTGACTCGTCCCAAAAACGAAGCAATGGGATAAATAATAGATGTAGAAAGCAGCAAAGACCCAATAATCATACCCAAATGGGGTAAAATTTGAAGAAAATACTAACGTACACCCAATATTTAATTGATTGAAAATACATTATATCGACCTGGAGCCAAAAATAAACAGTAATCTATGGTTATTATTTCAAAACGTTATGATTACTGGCGAAAATTAAGAATGGATAAAAGGAATCTTTAGCCAGTAACAAGAATGTAATTATAGTAGAGAATACAAATAGTCGATTCCACATATTTACTTTGGCTGCTAGCGAGTAAAAGATTTGTGGAATAAAATATATAATTTTATCTCATTTAATACTATATAAACGGAATATCCAATAGATAAAAAGCAGAATAAATCTATGATTTCTTAGAACAAATGGAGAAAAAATTTCCAAAGGTGGACATTCTGTATGGACTAGCCATATAGAATATTTACAGAGCGAGGGTCGAAACTGCCTTATCAGAAACAAATATATCTGGAGAAGGTTTATTCAATCGATGGAAATACAATCTACAAGAAAAAATTATTGTGGACATCAAAAATAACAAGAAATGAGAGTCCTAGCTAGCTATGAGAACCATTTGGTTCTTAATAGATCCTGGAGGAAAGTTAGTGTTCAGTGGTAGCTGATACCTCTAATAATTTCCTCTTCTCTCTCTTATTTTATAAATCATACCTTTGCTTTTAATTATATTTAGCTTTACCGTGATTATATGCTTAAAATAGTCTATTATTAATAAAAATTAAAATATATATATAATTAGGTTATTTATAAATATCTTTTTATTGGTTTTATTTTTAATTGTTTCCTTTTTCATTGACACTAGCTTTTATTCTCATTCTAGTACGAGTATTTGCAGCCGTCCCCTTAATCACGACAAGTTTTTTATTTTTTTTTAGGATTTATTACTTTAGATTGATTGATTTTTATTTTTGTTTCCTTTTTACTGGAACTTTTTAAAGATAATCATATTTTCACCGAATTTATAGAATCTACACTTTATTGATTTCAATTTTTATTTCTACTTGTAATTTTTCTCATTTCTTTAAATTTGACCCTTTATATCTATAATCAATGATGCAATCATAAAGCTGTGGTCGATATATACGTAGTTACAATTCGATTCGATTCTTGTTTTATAGATACTCCAGATTCCAAGGGCATGGAATAATTTAGAATTTGATATGAAATTTAGGAATTCACTAAAATTTTTTAATTTATCTGATTTAGATATATTTTCGCACATTTCAATTGATTTGCTCAAACAAATATTTTTTATAAATCCTGCGACTTTCCTCCAAAAATTTGAGATCCTTTTGGAAGTATAGAATGCACGAATCAAGTCATCCTCTAATTTAAACCTGATACACTCTTTATTAATCAAGTTATTTACCTTATTTATTCTTTTACCTTAATATATTCCATTTTTACTCAGTAACCAAACTAATGATTTTATTTTAGGGAAAACGTCATTTTATGGATTCTATTCCAGTCTGCTGCAGTGCTAAGTAAACTTTCGTCTGTCTATTCTTTAAGATTGATATAGCTAGGCAAATTTTATTTTAACAACCATTCTCTATCCATTTTTTAATTATAAACATTGATATTTTTATTTGCAAATACTATTTTATTGTCTATATTTGTTGTGATATCATTATTGATGTATTCTGAGTTACTTTTAGCGTTTCTATTAAACCACAATACTCTCAGTACTTCAAGTAGTAAACTATTTTTTTAAAACCTTAAATATTGATCCAAAACTTGGTTTTTTCTCTATTATCAAAATTCTTTAGAATTTCAATAAAATTACCCCACTTTTTATATTCAGTTTTAAAGAGCATCTATTTCCTTTTGAAAAAGCTTGATATTACTAAATAATCTATTCGAGGTCGGCGTCTCTATAATATCCATTTTTTCGCAGCTATTATCAGGAATAGCATAGTTAAAGCCCATCACGTTGCAGAACAAAATAAGGTATTTATAGAATTCATATAGAATTTAATTTTTTTTTCTTTTTTTGATTCTACTTTCTCCATTTAGGCTTCTGTAGAGGTGAGAATTTCCACTTAAAATATCAGAATTTATAACCTTTTTGATCAAATTTCTATACAAAGTAGATAATACCGTTTGACTAGAGTAGATCTTTGCAATAAAATTTGAAAATAGCGCCATACACTGTTCTTTTTTTGAAATAAGTTTCAGGCCTCCAAGTTTTTTTATTTGTACAGTTTATGCATAAGTATTAGGATTTTTATATTATTTCAAATAAAAAACTTTATCAATCTATTAATTTCTTTGAAAAAAGGTCCTGAAAAAGGTACAATGTGTGCAGTGTACCAGATATTAGACTGTAAAATCACATTGGTAAAATTTACTTTTCCAATCATTTATATTCTTCTGCAATTAAGCCATTGTATATTATGCATAATGTTTTCGATAATTTTTTTTTCTATTTCTCTGGTTTCTATGCCTTCTTTTGTAAATTTTATGCCCAAGTGATTAAATTTTTCATTTTATTTATTTCTTTGTACTTAAGTACTAAATTTTTTGATCCTGTATTAAAACCTCTGGGAAAGCAAGAGCTAATTTTGGCCCAATTTCGCCCAAATTCCCTCTCAGATGGAAAATTGCCTTCTGTGAGGTTTTTTAATTGTCTTAAAAATAGTTTAGATTTTTTTCTATCAATAAAAAGTATAATAGATTGTTATTATTTTCACTATACATATTATACAATTATTATATTCAGTATCAATAACCTTATTTCGCGTCAGTTTATGCTTTTGGCAACTAAGTTTTATATTATAGAATTTTGCTTTTTTTTTTGTAAATTTGGATTTAATTTAATATTCCAATATCTAATCTTATATATTTTAAAAGTTTCATTATTCTTTTTACCTTTTAGATATTGATATTATTTTATAGAGTGTAACCTTCTATTTATTAGGCTAAGAATTTACTTTTTAATATAAAATTAAATCAAATGCGATATACGACCTCAAAATTAAATAGTGAACCAACATTAAAATGAGTTTATAATAAGTTTTAAATTATTACGACTATATCTAATGATTATAACATAATTAAGATAAGTTTTAATTCATAATTGCTTTTATGTTCATAATTTTTTTACTCTTTTACTCTTTTTTAATTTTATAATCCTGCAATATATAAGTTTATATGTAATATTCTATAGAATAAAAATATATTATCAAACAAAATACACCGATTAAATCAAACCAAAAAAAAAAAAATTAAACCTTTCAGCTTTGATTCTATTAACAAGCTTAGCTTTAAAGTTTAATCTATTTATTATATTTTGTACTTAAATAGCATTTTTATTATTGAAATTTCATCTCAAACCAAAAAAAAAAAAAAAAAAAAAACTTGAAATTTTCTTATTTTCTTATTTTATTCATTAATTTTTTATAAGTTAGATTTATAAATAAAAATTATTTTAATCATAAACTATATTAAAGCTATTTTATAAAATGAAAAAATTTTGAGTTTAAAATTCTCTATTTTTTTTTACAGAGTTCTTCTTTCAGTTTATATTCATAATCTAATAGAACTATTAACAGGTGTGGTCCAAGCTGTTAATTAATGGTTCTGACTTTACTCAGAATTTAATCAATTTTTTTTTGAACTATTAATTCATTCACTCTCATTTCATTCTCAGCTATATTTAAAGTTCCTAGAGATTCATAAAATAATTCATCTATACTACCAGAATAAGTATTTTAGCTTTCAATATTCAAATATTCGTCTGAATCTATGATATATAAGAAAAAAAATTTTCTTTATATAGACTGAATAATAAGTCTAAATAACAATCTTCTTTTGAATATGATATACTTTCTGATTGTATAATCGACACACCTTGAATAAAGGTAACTTGTGATAATCTTGGAATCACAATTTCTCTTTGAGCCATAATTTTTTCTTTGTTTTGGATTAAAATGCTTTGAAACAAATTTTTATAGTTATTTTTGAAACTTTTTTCCATGCTAAAGAAATGAACTCGATTGAATTATATAATTTTATTCTACTATAACTTAATTCTTTAGATTCCTTTACCGAGCATGTACCGCGATTTATTAAAACAGTTTTATAATTTGATTTAAAAGTTTTTGTTATAACTCCATCAAGCGGCTGGATTAATGAGTCGCATTTGGTGGTAAAAAAAGAAAATCAATATCTGTTAATTTGGATATTTTATGGTCCTTGAAATTTTCAGTTATTATAAATATTTTTCTTCTAGACTCTATAAAGCTTCGTTCATTTTTGAGTAAAAATTAAAAAATATTTCTTGTGTCATTGATATATTTTTCTGGTTTATATTCTCGATATTAAATTCAGATATATTTTTCCCTTTTAATGACACAGGGCTTTTTGATTTTCTTGCCATCAAAATATTAAGCTTTTGTCCCAATTCACTAACAGTAAATAGTATAGTTATCCGCTCCTTTGAAGATTAACTGCATCTTGGATTCATTTTGGATCTAATAAAAGTTTTTCTCGTAGGTGTTCTAAAATATAAACCAGTTTCATCGCTAATAAAAATGTCTTCAAACTTATTCTTTTTAAAGAAATTTTGGAAATCATTTACAAAACTCTTTGCACCGTCAAAGTTTTCAGATCCTTAATCCCCATTTATAAATTTAAATTTTAAATCGTTTCTTAATTTCATACTAGAAAACCATCTGCTGCTAGCCTTAAAATCTTCAATTTTTTTAATTTAAGCGTATTTTTGAACTACTAATTTTATTGATGGCTCATTAATAAGAAATTTTCTTTCTCCACAAACATTAATAAATTCGGATATATACTTTTTTATATCATTATATTTTAAGTTTGGTATTATTAAATTAGTACTCGGAATTTTTTTCGCATAGCTTACTATTTTTTCTTTTTATTTATTTATTTTAGAAATGTTATAGCTTTTAATATCATATTCTGTTGCAATTTCAGAATTTCTTATATTAATTTCTATTTTTGATAGTATTTCAATCCTTTGCTTAATAGATAAATATTTTTTCTTACTCCAAGTTTTTCTGCTATTAATCAATTCGTGAATTTATATTTTCCAAAAAATTATCAAAGAAGAGAAAAGAAAAGCAAAATAAAATTAAATTAAATAAATTTTAAATTTATGTGTGACAGAAGATAGTTGGATTAACTACTTGAGATATTTGTTACTTTTATACAGTTTACTAAATTTAAATGCTCTAAAAATAAAGCTTGATTTTTTTAGCTAACTGAAAAAATTTAACTTTTAATAGCCAATGCACATTCTGCGCATAATTGGGAAGCTCGAAATTTAAAAAATCGCTCTTAGGCGTTATTTATAATGCGAAATAGATTTTTTTTAATACCTAAAACAGGATACAAAGTACCAACTACAAATTTTAAAAAACATGTAAGCTTTTTTTTTATAAATATATTATTTTAATTTTCTTTTTTATTTTTTTTTTAAAAAAATTAATTCTTAATTCGTTAAGCTAAATTTTTTAGTTTCTATCTTAGAAATTGTATTTTGGCTCATTTTACAGCCATTTTACAACAGAACTACGAATTGTCCTCTCAGAGTACAATTGATAATAGGCCAAATTATTTGTAATGTAAATAGCCAATTGACAAATAAAATTTTCTAAAAGTTTCAAATTCAATTCAATTATCTTATAAAGTTTCTTTAATAAAAATGGGGTATACTTCAAAAAATAAATCAATATTTTTTTAATTTAACATTCATAAAGTTGCTATCTCAAGATGTTACCATCTTGGAGGTATTACTATATATTGAATTATAGCGGTTTAGAATCGTTTATCTTAGCATTAGAGGCCTAACTATGTAAAGAGATGACCTTTAGTATCTTGAATTCGCAATTATCATTAATACAGATTAATGTCATCGGAATATGATAATGTTTTAATTTTGTTATTTATAACGCTGATACCTTTCATTTTATCTCTCAACATTATTAGCATTGGTTCTGCTACTATATTATATAACAGCGGTGATATCGGGTTGACCTGTCTTAGATCTTGGTTTATGGGGATCCAGATAGTAAATTTCCCCCCTAACTTTATAATGGTAGCTGAATTTATATATATGGGGGATTCTTAACGAAGAGAGCACTTTGTTGCAATGGCTATTTAGTGGATTGTTTTTTTAATCAAGATAAGCCAATACATTTATAAATTAATTATGAAGCGATATTATTGACTAAAAAAAAAAGGCATTTCTTTTTTTTTATAGCAAATCAGTGATTTTATTGGGCCAGATTCCCGAATTAAGCTTATTTTTTTGTGGGAAATCTTAAGAGCAGGAAAGATTAAAATAAAGGCTATAAAAAAAAGAAACTGAGAAAACACAATAGTTCAGATAGAAATTTAAAGACTTGAATATTGATTAAAGCTAGTAATACTAAATTAGTAAAGAGTACTATACGCAGAGTTAGTTTTTTTCTTGCATCCAAAAAAAAAAAGAATCTAGCGTTTTAAATATCATCTGCCTTGAATGAAGATTTATCCTTATTAATAATAAAGAAAGCCTATTCAGCTTTAATTCAATACTAAGTATAGTCTTCGATAATAAAAAAGGTTTTAAACATCATACTGAAATATAACAATATAATCTACTGAGTTTTTTTTTATGGAACTGTATTTAATTATGATTTGTTG
>LSSN01000701.1:0-16644 GCA_001970855.1 Smittium culicis | reverse complement strand
GATCATTCCCACGTTTGGGTAGGAGCCTATTTTTTATTAATCCTGTTAGATGTAGGCTCTGACTAGGAGCTCAATGATCTCAACGAATTCGATTTTGTTGGAACGAGCTTAATTCCATGACTGCTTGTAACTTCAGTCATCCAGCCTACTTGAAGCAATGCCTGGGTGGATCTTTCGGTTGGTAGATTGATCACATTTCCCTTTAGGTACGCAGCCGGTAGACCGGCAGAGGAATTTATTAGTATTAGAATATTAGTTTTTGTATGCCTTGCACCGAATTTCTATTTTTTTAGTTTATTTACCGCGTATTTTCTATTATTGTTATCATACCAATAAAATTCCGTGATTAAAAAAAAAAAAAAAAAAATCTAGCCATCTCGATGCTATAGAATAAATAAATGTACGAAGAATTAAGTAATTGGATAGTCATAATTTTACACACAACAGTTTTTTAGAAATAGATAGCTTAACCAATTATAGTTTATAAAAATGTTTGTAAATTGGCCGATTGTGGCATGTTTTAAGGGGGTTGATGGAGTTACGTTATTACCATTTAATAGCATGTGATTTGCAAAAAGATAAAATCGGCAGCAAATATATGCTTATTGTGGAAAAAATCAATAGTGCAATTCAAAGAACACTTTTACTCATAGCTAATGTTTATTATCAAGCTATTTCGTATTATGATAATTCGAGTTTGGTTACCTTTGCCAAATTGCTATATTAGTGTGATGTAAGTACTTTTTATATATATTTCCAAACCAGTTTAACAATAGCTTACATTCCATTATTTCTCGGCATTTAAACCAATACAAGTTTATTCTGTATCTCAAACAATTCATACACTAAACAATTTATAGCGAGTTAACTAGCTCTGTATTTTTCTATATAAACCTCATCAACTTTGCAAAGTAATTTCAAAAAGGCTCTATATAATGGCTCCACCAGAAATCTATCTTAGTACCCAAAACCTTGTGACATTTTGCTCTGCATTTTCAGCAAATTATACCGACTTTTACTACTCCGAGCCTAACCTTTACAGATGCTCAAATAATCAAACTATAGGGAGAGTTGTGGATAACACCATCATTCTCCAATTTGACGGAGGTGTTAGAATATTGCCAAGCCAAGATATGTGCGGAAAAAATTCAAAATGCATTAACGAAATCAGATTTCCTAATAAAAGCTCCAAGCTTAATTCGCTTAAAAATATCAGCATAGCCGCGTTTTTGATACTTACATTCATCATCTAAAATGGATGTACTAGATTCATTGTTTTCCATAAATATATTTTATACCTTTAGTTATTGTACTTTTAAATAAATAGAAATAGCAAAACTAATAAAGCAATTTTTTTTTGTTCCCGCCTTACCCCCCAGGATTTCTTAATAGCTTTCGCTATAAAAAAGTAAAAATATCTTTAAAGTTTACCTATAATTTTAATTAAATAAACATAAATATACTCACTAAAAATAATAATGTTTATGCAAGTTCTCAGGGACTATTTCCGCGACTCCATATAAAGAGTGGGCTTATAGGCATAAAAAGTTAGTGCGTATTAAAATTTATATTTTATTATTGTCCAAAGGATTTTTTTTAGCAAATAATGCTTTCAATGTCAAGTTAAAAAGTAGAAAAACCGAAATGCCTTCAACGTTGCGGCCAATGATAATTTAATAATTAATTTTCACGATACAATTGTAACTAAGGTGCCAAACCTCTAAGATGACAACTTTATGAATACTAAATTGAAAAAATATTTGTTAATTGTTAAAAGTATACCCCGCAATAATAAAATGATTTTATAATCTAATTAAACTAAACCTGAATGTTTTAGCAAAATTTATTTTGCTAATAATCTGGCCAATTCTCAATTTAAACTCTGAAAAGGCAACTATCAGCTATTTTTAAAAATTATTGTAAAATGGACCAATATATAATTTCTAACAGGTTAACTAAAGCATAGTTAAACGAATTAAATTTTGCTTTTTTAAAAAATTAAGCAAACCAATTAATTCATTTATTTTACCAGATTATAACTTTTGCTAATTAATTTAGTAGCTAGCGCCACGCAAGCTAATTTTAACATTAAAAAAGCTTCATAAATAGCAAATTGACATCTGAGAGCGAATTTGGCCTCAAAATGGGGTAAAAATATCAGTTGCTTACCCAGTAAGTTTGCTGTAAATAGTGTTAATTTGCAGCAAAGTAGCTAGGGTCAGAGTCCCTCGTATATTAATGATTCAAAACACTAACATTGTAAAATTATCTCCCTATATATTACATTTTATTATAATAAGTTTTTATTGGAATTTATCCATCTTGAATCTATCCACCGAACTTTAAATTCCAGATAGTCAAAAAATCTCGACTTTTTAGTTGTATGATAAATATTGTGTTATTATATTTAGTACTCATTTTTACTCTATAAAACTTATTAATCAACGACCAATCATTTGGAATAATTTCCATGCTCTGTTACCGGTAAATTTTTGCACGCTAAAAAATTAATAAGGATCAAAGATGATTTTTAACCCTTTACTGTCCAAAGCTCATTGAAAAAAACAAATTTATTTGATTCGTATTCGATTTATAAGTAAATTTATTATTTGCTGCTATTCAAAAACGCGACAATAATAAATTTACTTTTAAATCATAAACGAATCAATAAATTCATTTTTTCAATAAGTGTTGGACGAGAAAGGGTTAAAGTTCTTGAGATTTTATTATTATTTTTTTGTAAATTCAAGAACGCTAAATAAAAATTTCATACCCGGATATTTTCATGAAAAGGCAGTCAAAGCGATCTCATTGTATCAGGTACTTAATCAGAGACGCGAGATGTATGAAGAAAGTGAATGAAAAAAATTTTTTATCATCAAAAAAACTCTAAAATTCCGGATTTTTAAGCACTGATGCATAACGGAACAAAGTATAATGTGATTTATGTCTGCAAAAAATATCAAAAATTTTGTAACTAAAACTCGATATATATGAGATATTCTTGAGAGAAGCGGACCTTTTTTTCTTGGAAATTCGATTTGCTTTTATGAATTAGGTAAAGCTATTGGCTGCATCAGGTAATTCATTCGATGGCATTTTCTATTACGGTTGAAAAACAATAGTAATGCTGCAAAGAAGGAAAAATTTTGTAGGAAAAGTATTGCTCCCCCAAATTGTTTCCCATATATAAGCCAGATACCAGTTATCATAAAACCTGGATATCAAATAAAAATTTGCGATCTGTAGCCCCCAAATGGAATCATTTTCCTCATTTTATCGCTATCTGACTAGCCCAATTTTTTTATTATAAATCCACAAGTCGATAATTCTCTATACACATATTTTTTATTTATTATTCTGACTTGTCTATTTTTTAGTTTATTTATCTGCAATTTTTCTAGTATTAAAATGGTATAAATATCAATTCCGTGTCAATAAAAAAATTATACTAATCATCCTTATGTTTATATTTTCACATATAATTGACCTTTGTTTCGAGCGTAGATATAATAGAATACACATACACTAGTCCACATATCTTCAAGCGAGCGAGAATAATAAAATACATTGTTTAATGTAGCTGCTAACGCTTTTTACGAAGGTACAATGTTATTATAGTATTTCTTTATCATTCAATAAACCGATTAAATACATTGGTAAGCAATAACATGAATTCAGAACTGATGCTTTACTATCTTTGGTGACGAATCCTTTAAGTAATTATTTATTTAAAAATAAAGGCCAATTGATTTTTTTTTTAGAGATCAAGTAAATTTGTTAAATTTAGAAATCGCTAAATCCAGTAAAGGTATTCTTGTGATTTTTCAAATAATTAAGATTTTCTCTTTTTAATCATTTCTTAACTCTGGATCAAAGAATATACACTTTTTTATAAAGTTGCAGTTACCTATGTAGCATATTTTCAAGTTTAAATTTATTTTTAATCTCACTTCAATTTTATGCTCTTAAAAGTAAGAAAAATGTGGTTAATTAAATAAAAACTCTTTGGATAAAAAATAAAAAAGGATAAGATATAATAAAAATGAAATGTGATTTATAATCTTTTTTCTTAAATTTTTTGAAGTTTGTACAACTTGGAAACTTCAAAAAAAATTAAATAAAGTTGAGCCATTTTAGCTCAAAATTTTAATTTGGGCTTCGTTGTGAATCCTAGATCTGCTATTTCTGTCAATATGGTCTAGTGCTAAGAGATCTTTGGAGTCGTTCATAATATTGTACAGGATAATAGGTTTTCCAGGTTCGCTGCTAATTGATTGTGAATTTTGTTCAAATTCCATTTTATTAGCGTCAGGAGATAAACTAGCATCCATGGTAAATTCATTACCAGTGCCACTTGACTTCAAGCTCTTATTTAAACCAAGATTTGACAAAGATTCTTCATTTGAAATTTCAGCGTCGATATAATGATAAATTGGGGTAGGTAAGTCTGAGTGTGGGACAAATGCAGGCCTAACTTTAGAAAATTCCTTTTCGCCAACGCCCAATTTACTTTTAATCCTCAACCAGGTATCTGGATAGAATGGTTCGTTAGGGAACAGTCGTAAGCTGAATGGGATACTGTGAGAGCGAAGAATGTTTCTGTTAAAGTGGAAAACTTGGATAACCTTTTCACCTTGATCGGATCCCTGGCTTAATTTTCCAGTATTATCAACAGATGATTGGTCTAGCCTGTTAACTAATGAAGGATCATTGGACAATTCGCTTTCAGATGCAGGTATGTCAGTGATAGATGGGGTTCTTTCAGCAACTATTGTAACACCTACATCAGGAATTGATGAAAGGAATTCTCTTCCGGTATAGAATCTGGTGATATGGTGAGAGGAAACTTCATAGACTCTCAATCCAAATGGCTTTATGGAGCTGGAATCTAGGTAAGTTATTTCGCTGGTAGCAGAATCTTTTGGGGGAGAAGAAGAAATCGAGTTTGTTGATGAGATGGAGACAGATTTTTGATGGCTAAGAATATTATTTTTAGAATCAAGTTCAGACTCAAGAATTTGAGATACTTTAGGATAAATTGCCTCGATCAGGTCTTGGGTAACAGAGGTTTTCTCGATGAAAATCTCAATGCTGTGGGTATCTCTAAGGCTCTTTCCTATGTAGGTTACGTTTATTTTACGTAGTTTTTCTAGCTGTTCGAGGCTGACGTCAAGAATCTGGTAATAAACTGATACAGAGCAAGAAGTTGGAATTATGTGAGGGACATTTTGGTTGTTTTGAATATTAGATGGAATGATATCAGCTAGAGTAGAGGATGGTCCAAATGTATTTGAAGATAAAACATTTACAGATTCCAAGTTTTGAACAAGTCTAATTTTAAGAGGATTAGATAGGTTTATAGCAGAAGCTAGTTGTGTGATAACATAATTATATGAGTTCTTTAGGCTGAGTCTAAGGTTTATATTGGAATTTGGAACGAAATTTAATGCGGCCTGGGAGTCATCGGAATCGACTGAGTTAGTCCTAAAATGGCTATCAGGAATTTGAATAAATGTAACATTAACAGAGTTTTGAACGTGTTCATAATAAGAGGGAGCATCTGGAAGAGAGCTTTCATCTTTGCTAAAAGATTCGATTTGATCTTGGGTTAAAGTTTTTTGGAAACAAATTATGTCACCAGTTTGGAGCTGAGAAGTTTTTATATCATTTTCCCGGTTGAGTTCCATAATACTACCTGGATAAACTTCTTCGAATAGAGTAATATGAGTTGATGGACTCATGTTATTCATTTTTAGGAGATAAGGAACGATTTCTTCTATATAAACGCTTTCATTCAGGTATAGTTTGCCTAAACCAGTGATTGATTTAGTGAATGGATCATAGTACTTAATGTGAATTAACATATTGTTTTTTTCAGAGTAGCAAAGGTATGAGCTTAAGTCTACAGAGTTAGGGTTTTCAACAACTTCGCAGTATAAGATAGGAAGTTGTATATTGCCTATTCTATTTGGTTGAATTTGATCCATCGTGTAATTAGAAGGTATGTTGAACATTGGTGAGTCTAGCCTAATGGTGCCATTGTACCTACGCATAAAATTCCAAAATCTCAAATTCTCAATTTCAACGTCAAGAGTTTTAGCGACTTGGGTGGCAAAGTCAGAGAATAGTAAGTTTTTGCGTACTTTGTGTACGAGTGGAGAGTTAACGTCTAAATTTTCTTCAAAGCTAACAAGATCAAATTCTTTGTTTGACTTGAAGAAGGAATCAGTTACTAATAAAAGGTTCGTATACAAGTGGATTTCGTTCTTTTCACGCCTTTTTCTTTCCTCGTCTTCTTTTGCCTGTTCATTTCTTTCGATTAAGTGGTGAGGAATCATTTCTGGAGTAATCGGGGCTAAAATATCGCCTAATCTCGACTTTCTTAAGTAGACAAGCATATATGCGTTAGTAAACCTGACACGAGGGTTTCTAGCGGGAACAGGAGGTGCATAATTAGGGTTTCGAGCTTGGTCACGTGGGTCATTTGAAGATTTCCTGTGCTGTGGGTATTCGCCACCATAGTTTTCTTCGTAAACTTCAGAGTCAGATACAGGGATAACATGGTCATCATCAAACTTGAACCATTTTCCGTTAGCGTCAGTTTTAATGTGAGCAAAGTAGTGACCACTGTTCAAGTCGCCAGAGTGAACAAGAACGCCATGTAAGACGTACTCCCAGGGTTCCTCCTTAATGGACTCTTTTGATAAGAATTCACTAAGGTCTATTTCTGAAGGATATTCATGGCGATCATTGATCTAAAAAAAAAAAAAAAGAAGGATATTTTATAGGCGGGTGCATAATTAAGGAGCTTTTTTTTTTTAGGCTAAAGCACAAGATAATGGAGGGAGAAGGAAGTGAAGAATATAAAAAAAATGACAAACCTTGACCATGTTATCATAGGTGAAGTCATATTCGAAACGTTTTAGGTGGAGTTGGAGGACAGGTGGGAAACTTTCAAAAATGACACCTTTTCTAGCATCTTGGAGTCCATAACCTTCAGCCATATATTTGTTGTCGCCATCCAAGGTTTCGACTTGGCAGTAGTCTACAAAAGAGTCTCTTAAAGTTTTGCAGCCTTTGACGTTTAGGGAGATGTCATAATAATTTTCAACTCTACTAGATTCGAATTCAACGTTTACACACTTGATGTAAGATTTCATTTTGCCTTCGAATAAGCGGGCAATTGCGCCATCGGCTTCAGTGCCTTTCATTTTAGTTTCTAAGTTATCTTGTAAGACCCTGTTAAATTCTTGGACGTCGTGTTGCATGAAAGCTTGGGCGGAGTCCCATCCAAAGGAGCTAGTTAATTCAGTAGTGCCAACGGAGGAGGAGCTAGTTTGTAGGTTGTAAAAGACTCTTTGAAGGGCTAAAGGGATAGATTTTTTAGGGTCGTCATCTATAGTGGGGATTTGAAAGACAGCACGGCGGAATTGGTTGGTGAAATAAAGGGACTGGAGAAGGGAGTTCATGTAGCAAGTGGCGCCTTGGTTTTTGAAACCAACATGTCCGGTTTCTTTTTTAGAGTTCCAATTTAAAAAGTTGTGCCATAGAACGCCAGTAGGGTCAACAGCAACTTTTACAAAGGCGGATATTCGAATTTTGTCGTTTTGAAGTAGAGGGATACCAGAGGAATTAGGAGAAACTAGTCGTCTTTGGTCAATGAAGCTTGTGAAACCCCAGTCAGTTTCATCAGAGTTAAATCTATGGAAGGCGTCTATCGGGAAGAAAGAAAATTAGTAGATGTGTATAGAGAAAAGAGAGGGAGATTGAGAGTGAATGAGTAGGTATAAAGTCAATAGCATTAAGCTTAAAGTATATAAATGATATAAAAAAAGGAAAATATGAATACTGCTTGAAATAAAGACAGAGGGGTTATCGTAGTTTGAAACGCATAGTAGAAATTGGGAGCAGACATGCCAGTCTTCTTCAGAGGTAGAAGCGTCAGAGTATTCAAGATAAATAGAGACTCTTTCAGCAGCCTGGTTTCCTTGTGGGTATAATAAGATATTCCTAGTTTCAGAGGGGGGGGGGTAAAAGGCAATAAGTTTTAAGGAAAGTGAGGGGTGGATAGAGGGAGATGAATAATTAAAAAGAGTTATTACCAGTTATGGTTTCCGACTTTGAAAGTATTGCTTCTGACTTTGGTCTCGAGCTGACTCCAGTTAGTAATTTCCCAGTGGATGAAGCCAACGGAGTCAACTTCGTAATTTGGATCAGGAAATTGAGAGTCTATGAACTCTTTCTCTATTTAAAAGTTTAAAAAAAATTAAGATGAAGTAAAGGGTATACAAGGAAATAAATGAGGAGGGTGAATGTAGGTGGAGGTACCCTGTAGGACGCTGTGTTCAATTATTGATATATCTTTATTGTCCATTGCTGGAAGTTATGTAGAGAGGGGTTTTGTGTTGAAAGGGGGGAATTGGCTAAGGATGTTGAGAGAGAGTGAAAAAAAAAGATTACAAGAGATAAGAATTGATAATAGATGGTTAAAAAGAGAGTAAGAAATAAGCGAGGGCTATAAAGAGAGAGCTGTAGTAAAGAAAGCAGAAGTTAAAGAGCCTAGGATAGACACTAAAATAAACAAAGTGGGAATAGTAAATTTGAGCTGACAACTTTTGATTAGCTAGATGGGTTTATTTATTGGCGCATTTAGTCAAATGACAGTCCAGACTGGTAACCAAAAAAAAAAAAAAAAAAGATTTATTAATAAGCAAACTTTGGCAAGCTTTCACAAATTGACAAGATTTATCAACCGTTATGAAACTGACAAGATTTATCAACTGTCATGAAACTAAGATTTTGATAGTTGGAAATACGTAGGAGTTCTTGAACAGCCCTCTTATCCTCCCACTCTTTTTTATTTTTTTAGTACAGTGCGGCAAGCACCAAAACTTATAAACTATGGCCCAGAAGGCTGGGTACCCATGATAAATCCATACTTCATTGCCAAAGATTGCGGGCGTAGAACGGTAAATTTTGGCTATTTGCACAGCTATAAAACACACAGAAAAAAGCCTGTTTAACGGGCATGTACGCAGGCGAATGCTTGGTTAAGCGTCTCCTCAATGCTTGGCTGAATTTTGGATTTCGAAGCTATTCATGCGAAGCATTTGAGTGTTTAGGCAGCGGCCCTGGTGTTTTAGCAGTGGCCCTGGTGTTTTGGCAGAGTTTATTAGTCGTGAATTATGAGTAGGCTATTTGCTCTCCTGTGTTTACCTTTTGGAAAACAGGCATATTAATGCGCAGCCAGTAGATGATCCCAGAAAAAAAAACGCATGCAACCATCAAGCCAATTATATCAAAATTTTTTAGACTTCACTTCTAAATGCATTATAGATGCACTATTGGCACAAACCTCGACTTTACCAGCCTGGATTTCCTCCGTCCTAAATTAATTAATTCAGCAAGCCAATAATATACCCCAATTAGTTTCACCATCCACCAATAATCTGAATGTAGTTGTGATAATTGTTGAGTGCCAATGAATCAGCGTGTACCTGGACCTAAATGCCTACCTCTAAAATTTACTGCGAATATAGGCGTTAATCCGGACTTGCCAGTAATTAAGAGAGGCCATAAATCCTCAAGCCAGCCGCTCTCAAACTCCACTAATTAGACCCTCAAATCATCATTGTATCTTAGAATTTGTCTTATTATTAGGCTTGAAAATCACCATCGTCCAATTATTAGCATCAACTGGACATTTGGCAATCCAATAGTATAGTGTTATTAATCTGCAGCTATTGATACAAGACACTTATAATTTTCGTATCATTGTTGTAATTAGAATAAATGAGACACATAATTATACTAGTGTTATAAATTAGCGTTGAAAGAGTGCGATTGATAAAAACAGTTGTAATAATAGATGGCGATTATTGGTTAAAGATATTCATTGACAATAATTGATCATTATATCGCAAATAGCTAAAGCTATTGGCCGAGAGTCTCAAGAAATCTATAAAAAACACTCTGCCAACAAAACATTTGCATAATGATTAACCAATAATCAATAAATTTAGAATTCGCACTGAAACATTACATTTAAGGCTCGAAAATACATATTTATCCTATTTAAATTAAATTAAATTATATTATTTTTAAATACATATTGTTCAAAAAAACCTTCAATCGCCAACTAACCACTATAATCAAATCATACAATTAAATAATATGATTATCAATAAATTTCCATCAAACAATGCCAGTATGCCTTGAAAAAGCCTATATCGCATCAACTGGAAATAGTCACTATAAACTTAATAAATGACTTGATACTAATGTAAAATCGATTTTACTCTCATACCTCTAAACCCTCTTGAAATTTCTTTTATTGCAACTAAATAAAAAAAAAAATTAATAGCCTATTTAATTTTAATCAGTTTTAAAAACATTCATCATCCAAGCTGAATTTTATTCTATCGATTAGTTGGATGTTTTATTTTCTATAATTTCTAAAATTAAAAAAAAATATGGTTTATAATAAATGGCATAAAAATTTTTTTTACAAGATTTGTAATTGAATGGGTCGCATATTGTATAGCAGCTACAAGTCTTGGAAGTGTGTAAGAAAATATAAATGAAAACTTATTTATTTCGGCTATGGTTAGCGAGATTGATCTAATGATATTAGAATCTTTTTCGATTTCTCATACATACCAAGAAACACCCACCCTCCCAGACTTATCCAAACTACCCGAGGCCCGATCCCTTTAAACAGACCTTTCCACCCTTCATTCTTGAATATGTATACAAGCGATGATGATATTTTCGTATACGCTCCATTATTTCCCTCCGTCTATTTTATTTTTAATGTGAAAAGTCGTCAGTCAAATAAAATTTTATATTGTCTCTAAACCACCTTGACAATACAAGTATTATATATATACTATAAATGTGTCAGATTTTTACCATAACTCGTGTTTTCACAACATCCAGCGGTGTTGTCACTGCTGCCGCAATACCTCCAGATATTGAGCCTGCTATCCCCGCCTCCCATGGCTCTGCCATCCGTTTCCTGTAAAACGATATTCCTTTCTATTGATACAATACGATTCATACTTTATATTTTATTCATTACTTAAAAAATAAAAAGTATTACCTTCATGTATTCATATAGCGGAAACTGTATACATGCAAATGGAATCTAATTTTTACAAAATTTTAATTAAATAACCAACATATTTAAATAAAAAAATTACTTCGCGGAAAACTGTGTTCGAGTAGCCTTTAAAAAATCCCAATAGCCCTTGAGTCCAATATATATTTGATACTGCTGATTTAAACGTATTATACTGCCCTAACTGCATTCGTTGTTTAACCACCTCAGTTGGAACTCTCACTAAACATGCACTCTAAAAAATAAAAATAATATAATATACATTTCACACGCATAAAATTGTTTATCCGCTAAAATTATTTAGTTGGTAATTACTATTTCTCCAATCGATGCTGATGCCATATGTACCAATGGTGCATACTCTGGTTTCGAATGACTTTCAAGAATCGACTTTGAGTATTCGTAGCACAAAAAAAACAATGAAGCTATCAAAAAAAAAATAATTAGGTATTGAATCCAGGCAATTTTGATCCATGCTACATGTACATAGACATTGGATTTACCTGATGGCGCTGAGCCTATAACTGCCGATGTTAGCCCAGAGTACACACCTCTAAAGCCCCCCGTAGCTCTAAACCCCTTTTCTGATTGTAAGCGTGTCTTTATAGTATCCAAAGGGAACAATGCCGTATCAACAGATGTTCCTGCAATCCCCCCTGCCTATTGAGATTTTTTTCAAAAAAAAAAAGCAAATTAAGCTATCAATTTATATTATTTTTTTTAAAAAAATAAATTTTGAAGTGGAGCATTTATCTTACTATTAGACAGTGGTATATCGAATTCCGATATTTAGGAACAACTGATGGTGATATCGTTTCTGCCATATTATTGTCTATTTTTCAATTTTGATTCGATTTTAATCTTTATTTATTTATGCATTTAAAAAAGGATAAAAGACTGAATTTGTATTTCATTTATTTATTTTACCCTTTTTTTGTATAATTAGTTAAATCACACTCCCCAAAATTTTTTATCTTAGTTTTGATCCACAAGCCTTTAAAAAAAAAAACTAATACTATAATCACCCATTAAAATAAAAAATTGATATTAAAGACTTATAGCTTAATAAATGCTATTAATTTTATTGGCTCTTCAAACATAATACAAACCACTTTTTCTTGATAATTTATACTTACTCATTCTTGATTTGCTAAACCTCGATCTATACTCTTTTCGACTGGCCATCTATACGATTTGAGGAAAATTAACGAAGAAAGCACTTTGTTGTAATAGTTAATTAGTATCTTATAAATTAAATCGACTAAGCCAATAATAATAATGCGTGTTTAAAAATGTTCTATGCTATTGACTAAAAAAAAGCTTCTCTTTTTAACCATTTAAAATTGGTTGCTTGATTAGTTATAAACACTCGCCTAGTATATCATTTTTGGAGAAATAGTTAGAGCCAAAAAGTAAATTAGATAAGTTTATATCAATTCAAAGCACAATAAATAAATAAAAAATATTAATCAGTTGTAAGATTTTCATTTAAAAAAATCCTAGTTTTTTAGAAAGCATATTAACACCAGACTAGATAGTTAACATGAAAAATAAAATAAAATTTGAAAATATTTAAATTATATATGCTCCATATTTATTTAAACCAGTATTTAACACTATCAAAATATAATAAGGCGTAATCCAAAGTATGCTGATCACTTTCACATTCTGCTTACTTACTAGTTAAAAATGGGGAAATAGTTTGAAAATAAGCCGAAATATTTAACAAATTATCAAATACAATCACATATTGATATTATAATAACATAATATTATACCCTGATATCTAAATTATCTAAAATAAATAATTATAAATGCTTTTTTTTGTTTTACAGTTTTTTTCTTTTTTATTTGTTCATTTATTCAATGTATTAATATCAGCCGGAAATATTGTTCTAGTATTAAAGGCCATAGAACTTTCAAATTATAAAATGCACGAAGTTTGGACCCATGGTTTCGTATTCATCAAGAATAGCTATTGATTAAAAGTGATTTAAATCTATTATCTAGAATATTTTTGTTAATTATTTTAGATAAAACCCTTTGATTTATAGTTTATATGTTCCAAATTACAAATAGATCATATAATTAAGCAATGGTTAAGTTTAAAAGATGGTAAATATCTCTTAAATCCATAAATTTCTTTGATTTATTGATACCTTCTTGGGTTATTTTTGGCCATATTTGGTAAAATACAACCGGTTTTATCAGTAAATCCTTCTATTTATGCCTCAAGATAAGCTTATTTGGACTAAATAAAAAAATATGACCGTCTTTTCGTGTAATATTAATTATATATTAGTATTTATATTTTTGATCTAATTTGATAAAACGCTGAATTTTCCAACAACTAAGATTTTTCAATGGTTTTCTAATAAATAGTTTAAAAATAATTTTTTCCTGTAAGTGACTTGAGCAGTACTTTAATTACTACATAGAGAAATTAGATGTTTCTAATGTGAAGACCGTAATCACTTCTTTGGGTAGTTTTTTTCTATTATGGAAAAATCTGACGATTTCAGCAGCTAGAATATACAACTAAGAGCATAAATAGAGTCATTTATGAAATTTTTAGAGAAAAGGTTGTATTATATACTCATAATGTACGTATTATCCTATATATAAATCAAAATAGCAAGTCTGAAACCTGCTATAATAAATATCCTAATATTCCATCGGACCTCCTCCTATCTTTTAATTATGTTGATAAACATGTGTAGAATGCATTAATAATTATCTAAAAATCCTTCTAAGCTAATAGAATCGTACCATCTGTTTTTAGGAAAAAATTTTATGGCGCTTTTAATCCTTTTAGTGAGACTTAATTTTCTTAACACGCTCTGAGTTTATTTAATGATTTTTTTTATTTAAATAGATATATATCTTCTATCTTAATATATGTAAAAAATACCTACAAATATCTTTGCTTTTGGTGATTTTATTTATATTTATATTTATATTTCAGAAACAGAAAATAATTACTAAGATATTCATTGAGCTTAAGTTTTATACTTAAAAAAACCGAAAGTTTATTGTAGAATATAGATTAAAATAAAATACCAATATGATACTGTTTTATTTCTAAATATAGCCTAAAAACAACCCCCATGACTACTTATAAATTTCCTAGAATTGGAATTGTATCAAAAATATTCTATAAAAAAAGATAATTTATGAAGGAAAATTATATTTAATAGTATAAGTAAAAAATTTTTTAGAATAAATTCAGCATCGGTTTAAGAATCAAATCACAATTTACGATTTGAGTATTAATCGAATATAAATGATTTATAAGCTATGTAAAAAATTATAATAATACAATAAAAAATATAAAATAATACGTTATAAATTAAATATAATATTCGTAATGGAAAGTTTTTTTCTATAACTTTAGTATCAGATCGGCATGATCATCGTAGCTCGAAAAATGATGGCACCCTTGAAATATTTTACATTAATTTCGAATCTGTGTGACCACCTAGTGGCTGAATCCAAAATTAATTGAAATTTTATTCGTAATCTGCAAGAAATAATGCATCTTCAGCTTAAAAATCTCAAACATGGACGATAATAATCCTGGAACATACCTCGTAATTAATTTCATAAATAAATAATTTATACACCTATCAAAAGTTATAGGTAATTCTAGTAACAAATTTTGTATTCCATATTGGAATTTAGAAGATAAAGAGAAAGAGAAATAGGGAACTATTATCGGAGCTGGTTTTCACTGATAATAAAATCAACTTACTATTTACAAGATATTATCGCTGATTCCGATTGATATCAGATTATATATTGGTATAATGTGAAGCGTTACTCGAAAATCTTTTCTTTATCAATACATCTGATCCATATTTTTTGGTTTATAAATTAAAGCCTCATCAAAATTTCGTGTAAAATCATTTCATAATCGCATAATTCTCGAATTTTCCGAAAAATGCCAATAATTTTTTAAATAAGCTTGTTTCATAGGTCTAAATTTTCCAAATTTGTGGCTAAAATCTTGCATCGAAAAATCATTTTGTTAAAAATCGAGATTAACTTGTAAAATTTTCGCTCTTTCATATTAATATATTTTATTAAAGGAACTATTATTCTGTTATTCACAGAGTAAAAAATTTTATCCATAAATACCAGTTAATTAAAGATTTTATTATTAACGTTTTTTAGATCAGTAGTTGGTGAAATTTCTCTTAACTCCTATGTTTAAATCTCTCTCGGAATCACATCGAGTCCTACTACCTTGATGTTCAAAGTAAAAATATGATAAGTCTACATTCCTGAGAAGTTTAAACTGATATCACATAAAGTTATTAAATTAAATAATAAATAATAAAAATATCCAAAATAAATTTATCATAATACTAAAAAAATTAATTCAAATATTTTATACAGCAAAAATATATTAACACATTGGCAAAAACAGGTAGCATATTGATCAACTAACAATAAATTACTTTCAGTCGGTGAGTCAAAAAACTAATAATTATAAATTGTATATAAAATTTCTGTACACAAAATGGAAACTATTATTAACATAAAAATAAACAAAAAAAAGTATTCGAACAGCTCCTATCCGCCACTCTAGCAGTTCCATACCCACTGGGAATTGGTTCAAGGGGGCTGGTGAATCACTTATACTCTGCAGTATAAGTTTCCTGGGCACGCGGATGCCGTTCAAAAATTTGGCTGTTTCCAGCTCAAAATTTTGATCGGCTGTGCCAGCTCGAAGCTGGCTCAAAGATTGTTTAGACTCCCCCCCCAAGGAGTTTGCCAACTAGCCCCAACCGGGCTTCGTTGAAATTACAAAGTAAAAATTTTTTCGTCAGAGCGGATCGGCATCGGTATGAACCGGCCGATCGTCGTTGTTCGGTGATTTCGCCACCGGCTGCAGCTCAGAAGTATGTGGTCGACCGTCTCAGGCACACACAAGTTGCAGCACGGAAAAAAAATTTTGAATTTTTGGTCGACGATTTTCATGTTTGACAGGCGCTGGGCAGTCCGGAATGTGCCCATACGCATTTTCCCAATGTCCCGAAGGCCCAGCTTCAAGTCCGGATACATTGCTTGAAGGTCAACCCAGTTGCCTTTTTTGCCGATTTTTCGGTCCACCGTCCACCGGTGGATTACAGACCGGTTATTTCGTCGTTTCCGGTCGACTATCGTGATGATAGTCTGACCGTTTGAATCTTGAGAGCAAAATTTTTTGATCCACCGGGCGCTCCCGGTCACCCAGGTGGCCATCCGGGCCTTCATCGGAGCCTTGATGAGGTCGGCGATCCATGTTTTTGATGTTGGCCACTTATGGTATGCACGCTCATGGGCTGTGCTGGTGCGCATGAACACTGAGACTATGCCCAGTTCGTCCCTGATGCGCTCCATGGCGGCTGTTTTTCCGACATTGGCAACCATTCGGATCGCCTTGTCGATTTCCATCTGTATGGGCTTGCATCTAGCTTCGCTAATGCCAAATGTCTCCCCACCGTAACATCCAATCGGCATCAGAACCGAATTGATGA
>LSSN01000698.1:14704-27207 GCA_001970855.1 Smittium culicis | reverse complement strand
GAAACCGATTCTGTATCGAATGCTAAAAATGTAACCGAAGCTGTAACTGATAATGTGAATGGAGCTGAACCTTCAGAAGAATATCCTAATAAATTCGACAGATTTAGTTCAAAAAAGAATAAAGAAATGGATAGACTATTGTCGAGTAAGGAGGCCTGTAACAAATCAATCAAAAACAAAGATGGAAAACATGATCCAAGTTGCGATTACTATAATGATTATACAGGCGAGTACACCAATTTACGCTTATCCAGTCCGACATCTTATAGGGCCAATAGCACATCTGATGACATCGTAATTGAAGATTCAGATGGAAAAGAAAATTCTCCAGGCGAAATAGATTCGGTAGATGATCAGCTGGACTCTGGAGAAGATGACGGAACTAGCCTATCTGCTATTGAATCGCCTGGTGAGAGCAGTGACGAAGCTGGTGGCGAAAAATCTAATGGCGATCTCTCTGATGCCCCAGAAACACCAGATAATCAAGAAATTAATCCAAAAGATGAAGCATATTCAAACGAAAGTCCTCAAATGATACCTGTAAGTGGTCAAGTAGGAGGGCAAGAAAATGCATCAGAGCACCCTGAAATCGATGAATTCGAAAGCGTTTTTGAGGAAATCGACCCTGAATTCAGCCAAGAAACTGAGGTAGATCAAGAAAATAACGATTCGGCGAACCAAGATAAAGAAGAACACGAAAATTCTTCAAAAGAAAGTTCAGACACGCCCTCTGATGAGCTGGTTGATGGTGCAGCTGTCATACTCAAGAAAAGAAGAGTACGAAACCATAAGAATTCACCAATGAACGATAGCAGCGACCTTGATGAACACGAATTGGATGGTTCTCTTACTGAAGAGGCTTCACCTGAAGACGTTCTTATCGAAGATTCTCCTACTGAAGGCGATAGCAGCCCGGGTGAAGCAAGTAACGTTAACTCAAATGAGGATAGCAACGATGATGCTAATGCCCAAGATAACTCTACTGCATACGAAAACAGTGGAGAATCAAGCCGAAATGGGCATCACAACCACAGAAATCATGATTCAGTACCAGAAAGCGTTGATGAAAATACTGGCGATGCAATTCAAGAAGAGACTGATGATGTATCGATTGACACAATGGAGCTGTATGGATGCGAAGGTGTCGATTGTATACCTGTATTGTTTAAAAAAATCAAAAGCATTGAAAAAAAACTCGAAAAAAATTCTGACAGCGATTAAATTTCACAAGGGAAAAAAAACCTTCTTAAATACTTTTTTTGATAACTTCTACTATTTAAATTTTTATAATTCTTTTTTGTATTTTTTTTTGCATCATTGCTAAAAAACCAAAATTATAAATAAAATTCAGTTTAAAAACTAGCCTCAAAGCTAGATTATTTACATCTTTTTATTATACAAACACTATATAATTAATTTTTTAAAGTGTATAAGATTAATTAATGAAATCATTATATACCCTACACTAAACTAATAATTAGTGATTTAAATTTATTTAAAAGATTTAAAGCGTTTATATCAATAAACATTTTGATTAAATTATTATCTGTTTCCCTTTTAAAACTTATTTTGTAGGAAAATATGGAATACAAAGCAGTATAAACACTAGAAATATTCCATAAAAAGAGAAAAGGTTTTTATTTAATTGATAAAAATAATGTTTTAGCTTTTATTAGTAGTCATTTAACTAATCTTGCCATAATTTCCAAATAAAATAAACTGAATTCCTATGTTTAGTAGATATTTATGTTAGCTTAATAAGACTATTCTCTTTTTACTATTATTTATAAAAATTGAACTTGAAACAGGTTTCGATTTTAGCAATGACATTATCCGATTTAAACTAAAAACTTTTTTTTTATGAAATCTTTCTAAAAAAAGGTATATGTGTTTGAAAGTTTTTAGCCGTAAGATTTTCAGTCTGAACGAAATTTTAGCGACTTTCTGGTATTTGTTCTCTATCCCCCTAATCTGACTGATCGACCTTGTACATATTGGCGCCAATCAGTCCTGAAAAAAAAAATTTTTTTTCCATCCTGATGAATTAATTGGAAGGCCTGGCTAAGAATAGTTGCAAAATTCGGAAAACAGACAGAATTTTTTAGTGAACGGCATCCGTCGTGCTTTCAGAGCAGTTATAAAAATAAGTATAAGTGACTCGCGGGCCCATTTTGAATCGATTTTCAGCGTTTATATAGCCGCTAAGGCGGCAAAGAGGATAAAACGAGTTGACTCGAAATGTTATTTTTTTTCTATGTTTAATTTTTAATTTAGATTTAAATTTAGTAAATCCACCGTTAAAAAAGAAGTGGGTGCGGGGGGGACAGGGAAGCCCATCATCCGACTGACACGCATTAGTAAATGTACATAATCCTGGTAGATCAAAATAGTATGAATGAATTTAATAAGGTAAATGTATTAGCTTTTATTAGCAATTATGAAATGGCATACGAGCTTGAGAAAAGTTTACTACGAAGTATCCATCATGAAAAACAGTGCATAATTAATTTGATAAGAAATGCTATTAAAACAAAATATATTTAAAAAAAAAAGCAGATTGTCGCTACTGAGTTAAAAATATGAATGTTCTATATTTATTTATAGGCTATAAAAAAAAAAAAATTAAATAGTAAGATCTTTGAAAATAAAAAAAAAGTGTTTATATAGATAAAAGTAGGCTGGGCTAAGAAGATAGGAGAGGGAGATTTTAAAGATCAAGCTTGCAAGGGGAAACTTGAGTTACAAGTTATTACTAAATGAGAAAGAACGAGTTTGGATGCATATAACTAATAGTAAAATAATCAATCCATGGTTGAAACTTCAGTTAGTAACGAGTTCAAATCGGCAAACTCTTGAGTGGATTCGAAATTGGATTTAGATTTATTGATTAACCCTTGTATGGCCATTTTACATTTGAGCTTATAATTTGGGCAGCACAATTTTGCGGGACTTGAGCTGGTGTCAGCAGGTGGGATAGATGAAGGGTCAGAGTCTTCTGATTTAATTACAGGGATTGGCAAAGGGCCAAGAGTTCTATAGATATCAATTAGTTCATTCAAGTGATGAATCGCAGTTTTGAATTTATCCATTTCGTAGCCTATTTGTGGTAGTAAGGATGAGCAGCGGTATGCCTTTTCATAGCATTCGATACAAGCAAGATAATCTTTTTTCCAGAACCAAAAATCGGCCATAGAACGCCAGATATCGGGGCTATCAGTTATTTTCTGGGCAATAGTGTTTACAAGCAAGTTCTCAACTAAAATATTGAGTCTGCTGTTACGCTGGATCATTCTATTCTGGGATAAGTTAGCAGCGGTATGTTGTTCACGAGTGACGGATTGGATGATGATATTGAGAATTTCAACGTCAACGCAAGAAGAGCCGCTCTTAGCAACGCGGAGTTCTATGATTCTAGTCATTGACTGGATGGCAGAAGCGAATTGGCCGATAGCTACAGATGTGATCAGGAAGTTTGACCAAATCTGCCAATTGTCAAATTTGAACTTGATAGCTTCACGTAAGCAATTCCAGGCATCGAGCTTTCGGTCTTCCTGTTTTAGGTATACGCTTGCAAGGTTATTCCAAGCTTCAGCATTTTCATTATCAAGCTGACAAACGCGTTGGAAAGCTTCAATGGCAATGTCCCAATATTCAAGATGTAGAGCAGCACAGCCCATGTTGTACCAAGAACCTTCGTAGAGGGGATTTAATTTGAGAGCCTTTTTATAGGCTTCAATACATTCTTCCATTTTACTATGTTTGAAGTAGTAGCCACCTAAAGAGCGCATTGAGCGGGTATACCTGGAACCAGAGATCTCCCATGATTTTTTCCAATATTCAGGGCTTTGTTTCAAGTCGCCTAAAATAGACCAAAGCTTAGGGTCATTTGGCTGAAGTTCGAGTTGCTTTTTGACTAATTTTTCAGCGATATGAGATTGCTCCAGGATTTGGTAGCAGGAAACAGCTTCATCCCACATCATTAAAGACTCAAAAATATCTAAAGCAGATCTAATAGCACCAATAGATAGTAATCTGTTAGCCAATTCCTTTTTGAGTTCCCAGACTGAGGGAAGGGCTAATGAAAAGAAGTAAGAAAATCTCTCTTCAAATCCAGCTTCATTTTCGAGGGGGTGTTCAGTTTGGTCAACAAGGGCTTGAAGTTGTAGGGCAGATCTTTGAACGGTTCTAGATTTATCAGCTTCTAGCCTTGATCTTAAAAGCAAAGAGGAAGTGTAAATAGACCAGTTGTTTGGATTTTCAATGACACGGATAACGAAGGGCATCATTTGCTCTGTTGTTAATCCGTGTTTTGGATTTTCATTTTTAACCTCAAGGCAAAATCCAAGGAGTATGCACTGATCAATCATTTTAAGGTTTTCTTGGTTTAATGGGTCAACACCAATATCGTTTGAGGGAGAATCTTGCTCAGAATCATTGATTTTCAAGTATTCGGTTTTTTCTAGAAGAGTATCGTCGTTTAGTTCGAGGTTCTTGATAGCAATTTTTGGTTCAGAAGTAGACTCAATGTCCATAGAGAGATCCTGATCTTCAGAGTCATTTCCATCATGGTTTTCAGGAGAACTTTTAGCTACGACCAGCAGTTGGGATATATTATTTTCCTGGAATTTTGTTCTCTTTCCTTTTGCACCAGTTAATTGCCAAACAAGACCAGATTCAAATTGGGAGGCTTCAAGCCATTTATTAGCTTCAGAATTTTTGTGGTAGTATTGGAACATCAATGCATACTCTAGAGAGAATCTAATTTTTAGTTGTTTCTTTTCAGACGGACTAAAATTATATTTATCAAGGTTACTTGGTAATTCGTTTAATATAAAAGAGTTGAGAGAAGAAAAACCAGTTTCAAGAGTGGTGAGGAGTAAGCCTGATGGGTTATCAATAATCTCCTGCGATATTCTTAAAGCACGCAACTCCCACCAGCTTGAAGAGAAGGAAGAGGATGTTCTGGCATCGGATAGATCTTTGTTGATTTGTAATGAAAGCCAAAAATCAAGATCGCTGTTCATATTATCAGAATAAGAGTCAGAGGCTTTAAATTCGCGTACAGTTCTAGTGAGTAAAAAGATGGCTAGATAAAGTAGGAGTGGGTGGTTGGCTAAAGAGTAAGGGTGTTCTCCTGAAACTTGTAGGTTTGATAAAATAAGATCATCGAACTTATTGCGAATAGTTTTGGTATGTTCCAAGATAATGGATGAGGAAGTGACTTTACTGCTGTCTTCTGCAGCAAAAGGGACAGGGTCTTTTTTCTCGGCACTATTTTTGGAGTTTAGATCGTTAGTTAAGGAAAACAAATCTGACCAAGGTTTGGGTAATAGGGAAACTGAGTCGAAGTCAGTTTGTGGGCCAGTCCAATTAACTTGGATGAATAAGCTCAGACAGGCAATTCCCAAAGCAGACAATACTCTCCATCCTTTTTCCTGGCCATACTTTTCAAAAACTACAGGGATTCTGGATAGCAAAAATTCAGAATAAAACTGATTTAGGTATTCTTGGAAGTTATCTTGATATTCAGAGGCATTTATATCGAGAAGGCTTTCGTTAATTCCGAAAAAAGTATGAGCATATTCGCTGGTTAAAAGGGCAGAGGGGTGATATTTATAAAGAATTTCGAAAACATCCAGGCTATCTATTTGATCGGTTTTATGGGCTTGGGTTTTCGGGTACTTTCCTGTTAATACCTTGTATTCGTAGTTCATTGTGGATATTTAAATATATATGGGCTATAAACTTGATTAATATATTCTAAATAGTTGAAATACACTTTGGGCAGTTTCTTCGCGATTATTGCCTGGTAGATAAGTCAAGTCTTAAAATCGAAATAGGGAGGTTCTAAATGTACTCAAGATATAAAAGGGTTAGTTGCTTGAAAAGAAAACTAGAAACGGCTGAACAAGGAATATATTAAGAACAGCGAATTCTATTATGGAGAAAAAAAATTTTTTTTTCTTTGACTAACAGAACTTGACGTATATTTATAATCTTTAAATATGAGGTTTTTCTTACCCTTATTTTTTTTTTATAAGCGCAGTTATTTGGCTTGAATAAATTGTGACAAAATTTGTAATCGCTAAAAGAAATTTTTGAATTGTTAAAAAAAAATATACTTTGATGATATCGACTTTTTTTTTATTAAAAGTAAAATCATTACATGCTATTGGCTGTGCTTTCTTTTTAAGGTGAGTTGCTTTATTTGATTTATGAGAGTTTAGGCATATTATTGGCTGAAATTGGTGCTTACTAATTACAGAGCAAAATCTTTTTTTTTATCTTATTTTGAAGTTTTGGAAATTTAGAAAACTAAATAAACTTCGATTCCGCTTCAACTCAGCCAAAATGTTCAAGCTTCCATAACAGAAATTTTGGCTTCTTAGAACATTATTTTGATGCTAAAAATATTATACTACGTAAACTAACATATACGCTCCCAAATCCTTCAACTGAATTCTAAAAAGGCTAACTATCAGCTATAGTGCAGCAATGTTTAAAATCAATTTTTTTAAATAAATTTATAATAAACCCAATTATTTTCTCACTTACTTTGCACCGCATTTTATAAAATTGGTATGATAAAAAAGACACTTGAATCGCCGAATATTATACTCTTTAATTTAAAAAAAGCTTGTATTGTAAAAGCCATTTTAAGAGTGATAAAAGTAACTAAAAAGTACCAGTTGTTGGTATATTATTCTATTTCTACTTTACTTGTAGATAACTGATACTTGCATGGAAATTTTTAATGCAAGAAATGCGTATGTGGATTTGTACTTAGTTACAAGATAATCCGAGTACGTTTATCAAAAACTCGACAGACTAACATACCCGCTACTTTATAAAAGGTTGGTTGTTCTTTTAAAGAAAAATAAATGTTTTAATTTCTAAGAACTGCTCCCTAGTACGAATTTATATGCACCCCCCCAAATAGTCGCTAAATCATAAAAATGAACCCCGACTATACATTTACGTATGCGAAATCTGTTGCATTTTATTATTACATTAATATATTGGTCTAACAAGTTGGATATATTAAATTCGTATATATGAGCTGGTAAGTGAACCCCATTTTAAGCACCAACGGGAACTATACGTGATATAAAATATATGTTAGCTGCTTACAAAACCATCTGCTCCAACCAGCTCTATTAATATCCTTTTTTTTTCTACTCTGTCTGATATATAAAAGAAATTCCGCCTTGCTTTAAGCCTTAGCTTAAACGCTGTGGATTTTTTTCATGAATATGTGTTCGCTGTAAAATTCTAAGCCTTAATTCTACTCGCTGTTTGCCCCTCTTAACTTAAATCCAATTTATATGAGCAAAATTCGGTACAGCAAGGAGCAGTTTAATGATCTAACCAATAGCTTTCAGCTATAATTGCTAATAATTCAACACCAGCTCATTTTTTTTTCTATGAGTGATTACTTGCTCAGTTTTCTACTTCTCTATTATTATAGAGCCAATAAGCAACCCTAAAAAACTATAAAATTTTTTTTTTTTTACATTTCAGATTTTTAGTATGAAATAATTAACAGCAAAGTTTGATCTTTTTTAAGCCTTACAGTTCCCTAAATTTCAATCTAATACATAACACCGCCAACATAACTCCGCTCCATATTCTATACAAACAGAATTCTCTTTTTTATACTTTTTTCTTTCTTTCCAGATAAGAATTACTCTCATTCTTATCCCTTCTAGCGAGCTATTTTACTCAAGCAAATCAATATGGAAAACTCTCAGTCTGCAACCCTAAAATCCCAAACTGAAATTGATGTTGAACAGGATCTTGAACTTGAAAATGATCTAGATTATTACCTGAGTTCGGACCTTGATTTAGACAGCGACGAATTAGTCAGCTATGAGGGCGATTGGGCGGAAACAAGAGGAGGTAATTCTTTCTACGTATAGTCGCTTTTTATTTTACTTCATTCAACCTTACTTGTTTGCCCTCTACAATTCACTATTCATACCAGCTATTTTCATTTTATACATTCTTTGTTAAATAATAAGTGAATTTATATCCTAATATACAAATTGTATCGAAATTTTACTAAAATCTCTAAAATATTATTAGATTTCACTAAAAAATATAACAGACTTCGCGACTTTATTCATAGTCAGAATAACCCAACTACTCCCACCTCTTCTAAAAAATCCACCGTTGCTCCAAAGCCTGCGATCAACTCTTCTGGTAAAGCAATTAATGATTTAGAAAAAACTCGAAGCTTAAACACTATGAGCAGCATAGATACTAAATCTCAACTAATCGCAAAGTTTTCAAACAGAATCCATTTAGGTAAAATACTTCCCACGCTCCTATACTTTTTTTTTCTTTTTTCAAAAAAAAAGTGAGCATTCGTCTAACTTTTTCCTTTTTTTTTTTTTATTACTTACTAGAAAATTACCAGAATATAACAAACTCGTCCTCCTCAAACTCAAAAGTCAGCAGTAAAAAATCCTTTGGTTCAAATAAGTAAGCGTTTCTCTCTCACTCTTCAATAATCGATATACATACCCCCCTTTGCCTTTTCTTATCAATTTTTATCTCTCTATTTATTCTTTAGAGGTCAAGTTAGAGATAGAGCAAATAGAGCTACCACTGAACAAGTATTGGATCCTAGAACCAGGATGATTCTGTTTAAACTTCTTAACCAAGGCGTCGTTTATGAAATTAACGGCAGTATTAATATGGGAAAAGAAGCAAATGTTTATCACGCTGTTACTGAAGACGGGCAGCATAGGGCTATCAAAGTTTACAAGACTTCTATATTGATATTCAAAGATCGTGATAGATACTTTACTGGTGAATATAGATTCAGGAATGGTTATTCACGCCATAATCCAAGGAAAATGGTTAAATTGTGGGCTGAAAAGGAAATGAGAAACTTAAAGCGTATCCATCAAGCCGGAATTCTATGCCCTGAACCTCTTGTTCTACGCCAGCATGTACTTGTCATGAATCTATTAGGAGATAAAGACGGATGGGCCTACCCACGCTTGAAAGATGCAACAATAAAAAAATCAAGATACCCCGACTTATACTTTCAAATAGTTACCGATATGAGAATCATGTACCAAGTCTGTAAACTTGTTCATGCGGATTTAAGTGAATATAACATTCTTTACCACAACAAAAAGCTATACATCATTGATGTTTCCCAATCCGTCGAACATGACCATCCTTATGCTCTTGATTTCCTTCGTAGCGATTGCACAAACATTAACGACTACTTTAGCAAAAATGGTGTTCACACTTTAGGCCTACGCCAACTCTTCGATTTCATCACTAACCCCAAGCTTGGAAATACCGCCCCTGAATTTGAAGAAGAGCTTATTAATATTGGAAAATCTCTCGAAAAAATGTCTGAAGCTGAAATCAGTAAACAGCTACAAGACGACTTGGTATTCAAGCAGTCTTTCATCCCAAGAAATCTATTTGAAGTTCTAGAATACGAGCGTGATGTTGACAAACTTAATCGTGGCGACACGGAAGATATGCTTTACATGAAAATGTCCGGCTTAGCTCTTGAAAGCCAACCAGACACAACACCAGAACCTGCAGCTATGAAAAAGGACCTCGATTCAAGCATAATTCCTCAAATTAAGAAAAGCGACGAGTCTGGGCGTACACTTAACCCTAGTCATAAAAATATTGAACTAGCATCAACTAAACCCTTGGAACTTGATAATGAAAATGTAATTTCGAGTTCAATCAGTAAAAATCCCTCCAAAAAAGTAACTTTTGATAATCTTGATAGCGTTCAATTGATTAGAAATGATTTGAGCGACTCTCAAACTCGCAATAGCGACGAACCAGACACAAAAAATGAGTCAAATATAACCCTAAAAAATGTCGAAAGCATTCACTCAGATGTTGACTTGAGCTCAAAAGCCAGCACAGGTATTGATAATGCTAACGATGACAATGGTAACAACAACTTAGTTAACGCCGATGACAGTGGCTCTGAAAATAGTAATGACGAAGACGGTAGCGATAGCGATAGCGAGGATGATGACGAAGAAGGAGAAGAAAGGGAGTGGAAGGAGAGAAAAACTGAGCCCCGTGGAAAGCGATTTTTAGATAAGGACGCAAAAAAAGAACATAAGCAAAACATCAAATCAGAAAAACGCGAAAAGCGCAAAACCAAAATTAAAAAATCGGTAAAGAAAAGAAAGGAACAGCTAACATCTGGCCGCAAATCAAAGAAATAAAATAATTCGGCTAATTAAGATTTAATATATTTATTTATCCACATACTTTATTCTTAATAAAACACACTTTCACACATATTTATTTCACATAAAAAACACCACATATTTTTTTAATCGCTTGGCTTTTATTATTATGTTGATGATTAAACACCAAATACATTTTAGTGATCTATTCATTCTTATTTTATATTATAAATTTCGTGACAAGAATTATTTTCCTGCTTTATTACTATACGCGTCATTTATAGTTCGCCTAATAAATTGCTATCAGTTTGGTTTACTTTGGAGATATAATATTAGACAATAGGATAATTGGCATTTTTACTCGATTCCATCTTTTTATAAAAGGAACCCAAAAAACAAAGATAATTGTGGAGCATGTTGACATTTAATTTTAATGCACCTTTGAAGCCATTAAACAAGTTTCCCATAAAAAAAAATTACTGCTTCCTATCATACTTTTTATTTTGCTTTATTTATCAAAACGCTAGATATTTTCTTTTTTTTCTTTTTTTTCTTTTATACATTTGAGGTTCTTTTAGCTGTATATACATTTATGACTTATAATGAAATTTGTGTTTGGGGGAACCTTCACTTAAAATGCTTTTAGTATCTAAATTACCACCAAAAAAAAAATCAAAATTAAAATTAAAATCAAGTTATGCTATTTTTTTTCGCTATTTCTATTTGAGGCAAATCTTTTATGTCCTATTGTTTAGGAATCTAGCTTTTTAATTTTTTTTTAACTTAGCCTTTATTTTCCTTTAACTTTTTTGTCCAGCATTTTACACTATATTTAGATAGATATTGTTCTTTTTTTTTATTTTACGGTATACAATCTATTCATTACTCCTCCCCCTCTTCTCTCTTCCTTTCTCTCTCTACCACTTTGTATAATATAGATGGACGATTATTATAAATCTGACACTAATAAACGCGCTAACAATAACCATGAAATCAGCACAAGAATTAATTTAGATAACACCGTTGAATCTATCGTTATTGGAAACGAAAGCGTAATTAACTCAGAATTGAATGAAAATACAGATTATTTACGCAGCTCCAACTTAAATAGTACTGTAAATGGTTCATATACAGATCCAACTAAAAACTCTTCATCGCCTGCAAATGAGAACAATGAATACGAAGAGCGAGCAGGCTCTGAAATGAACGAAACTCGACTAGCATTTTCCATCATGGACATTATTGAACCTGCAATTCAAATGATCAATGATCGATTAGAGCGCGTTCAATTAAGTCAGGCTGAACTGGAATCATCACTCGATCAAGTAAACGAACAGTTAAACTTATATTGTGAATGGATAAGCCCCGATGGCTCATCCGCAAATGAGTATAACAGCACTGGCGATGAAATTATAAAACAAATAACTAACGAAACCGCAAATATTAGTATTACAGATAGTAACAATGTACATTTTAATTTAGAAAATGAGATAACAGACTCTTCAAACAACTGGAATGGTACCAATGAGCTACTGGCACACGCCAACAAAAACAACTCAAGTAAACCAAATCTATCAAACTATGTTTTGTCTGAATACCCAGATTACATTACCCCCAACAGCAGCTCAGACAACCTTTATGAATATAGGCAAACTACGCCAAAAGGTTATAACTCCCCAAAACTATCTTACAACACAACGCCACTACAAAACAATACCACTTCAGGCTCGCATAAAAGCGATCTTCTACCTATCTCATCGGCAGATGCTACCACACCAGCCAATACTTTAAACACTTCTAACTCTTCAGATGTAGTTAATACTACTATAAAAATAACCAACGCAAGCGCGTCATTATCCATTTTTGAAAATACCCCAAATGCAAAAGACACTGATGATATAAGCATAAAATCGTACAGTGACATTAAATCACCACTTAATGTAAGTACAAACTTTTTGCCTCGCCAAAACACAGCTAGCATCAGCGATAATCTTAATGACTATAAAACTAATCATAATATCAAAAATCATCTGAAAGTTTATAATGAATATTCAATCAGCGACCCATACTTACCTAGGAAACCATCCAGTACCATTAGCACCTCTTCCTTTATAAATAATTACGGTATTAATCCTAGCTACTCACAACAACGTCTTTTTGATACTGGGTCTAAAAGAACTTCCCGATTTAACAGTAACACAAACAGTATATACTATAACCTCAGCGATCCTGACTTTTCCAACAATAAATCACACACCAAGGAACAAAATACAAGTAACAATAGCCACCATCTTCAAAAAATTACCCTGGCTTGTA
>LSSN01000698.1:0-14123 GCA_001970855.1 Smittium culicis | reverse complement strand
GTTCTCAAGCAGGTTCAGAGGCGCCTGAATAGAATCTCTACTCTCGCCCAGACCAAAATCGCTCAAAAACGTCTAGTTATTTGACTCCCTTAAATGATTTCTTATTATACCTTTTTTTTTTTCTTTAGGTCCCTTTTTTTTTTAAGATTCTCAAATTCAAAAACTACTCTTGAAGATAACTACTAAAGAAGAAGAAAAAACATTTTTAGATAAACTTCTTTGTAATTTATAATTATTGCTGTTTGGTAACTTGATAATCAAAGTTCAGCAAGTGCTTGCTGAAAATTTGCTTCAGAAAAAAAAACAAATAGCTGCTACTCACATTAACTAAAATACTTGACCGATAACCCTGCCACCAATAATTCCTGCCCAGAAAAAATAAAACAGTTTAAAAAAAATCACATTGGGATAAAAAAGTTGAATAGATAATAGTTTAATATAATTTTGTTCATTATTAGTAAATGTAAATTTAAATATAAGTTTTAAATAAGAATTATGAAAAAGAAAAAAAACATATTGATAAATTAATCATGAGTGGATAATTTTGGTTGCTTTTTCGGTGGCTCATCACAACTATTCGAATCGACCTTATCAGCTGGCTCTGAGGCTTCTTGAATACATTCGACTATTGAACCGACGTTAGTGACACTATCGTTTTTTAGTCTAACTTTTTATTCCCAAAGAATATTAATAAAGGCGAAACTTGGAAGTACAATAAGTGTAAAATAGTTACCAAGGAAAGAATAATACGATATATAAAAATATTTTAGATACTTAACTGGTTAATTGACTGAGGATTTCTAGTTGCAACAGAATGCATTAGCCTGAAAGATAAACAGTACATGTCTTTGTTTGGCGCAACTTTACGAACCCATGTAACTTTTGCGTTTTTTGATAGCTCGCTTATTTCTGAGGAGTCAACTATACCCATAGCTGCCTGAGCACGCTCAATAATATCTGTATTTGGATCATCTGACTTTGAAAAACAGTGAACATGGATTAAGGGCAAATTTGCAGAATTCAAATACTCTTTAAGCCCTGTGAAACTTGATTTTGTTTCTGAAAGTTTCGAGCTTTCAGAAGAAGGCTTGTCATCAGAATCATTTAAGTTATCATCATGGAAAACTCCAATAAAGGCATCAAGGAATTCCAACGCAGTTGCAGGTAAGTTCATAACAACGTGGTCGAATAGCTTGAATTTCTCATTTGTCTTGCTTGATTTGGTAATACTTTCCAATAATAAGTTCCTAAAGCTAGATCTAATGAATTGGCGGCCATCGATATTGAAAGGCTTTACTAAGCTACCGACCTTATTTAATTTAATATTTTCAACAAGTGACGAGTATGAGGCGGGGTTTAAATCGTTTGCGTAAACAATACATTTTTTATTTTTGGCTGCAGGAATCGAAAATGGACCAACACCTGCCATTACATCGCAAATATATTGACCCTTAGAAAATGTGTTAATTATACGGTCATGCTCATTTTGAAGCCTCGAATTCCAGTATACTTTAGAAAAATCGAAATTAAAAATGCAATTTGACTCGCGAACAGATGCAATTAAGTTATTTTCTCCTGCTAAAAGTTCCATTTTGAAGTTTCTGTACGTACTGTCAATTGAGTCAAGCTTGTTGACGACAGTTTTAACTTTAGGAGATTTCTAAGGAAAATAAAATTGGGTTATAGAATAATAATTGAGTGTAAAAAACAGAAATTAATAACATCTAAAACTATCTGCCCGATCAAAGATTTGTAAGGGAGATATTCGTCTCGCAAATTCATATGAGCTAAGAGAAAATAATTAAAACAAAAGAAAAATAAATTTGGAATTAGTAAAAAACAAATTCTAATGAAGTAATGGTGCCGTACCTATATGTCCTACTTGTTCGTATGATGAGGGAGCTTGATCTGGATTAGGCAACACTGCTTTTAAAATGTCATCTAAAAGCAATAATTAAAATATACTTAGCAACATTTTTAAATATAAGCAAAACCAAAATATAATATTCTTACCAGCTGACCAATAATTATAATCTAATTCTACTGAATGAGTTGTTGTTTGCCACCCATTATCCTTTGCCTCTTTTAAAATAGCTACCTCATTCAATGAGGTGCCTAATAAAAAAATCAAATTTTTTACAAAAGCCCTAATATATTATTCAATTGTAAAACATTTTAGATTTATGAGTTACCACTATCAGAGTTAAGATATTCGTGCTTCAATAATACGAGCTTGTTTTGTTTATCTTCAGGAATTTCTATTACGTTTTTACATCTTGGTAAGTTAAATAGATCTCTATATAGTTATTAAAACGATTATAATGGGATGTTAAAATAAATCTAATAGTAGATTAGCAGACGAAAAAACAGACGTTGAAGGGAAATAAGTTGATAAACTAAATGGAATAATATTTTTTACTGTCTAAAATCTTTTTGTATTTTTCCTATGAATTTTACGGGAACGATTAAGGCTTTTACTTGGATATTGACTTTGAAAAGCTCTTTGTCGATGACTTTCAAGCCTCGACAGCTGCTCGATATAAGATTGGAAAACATCAGAAAGATATGTAGGATGTGAACAATTATATAAACAGCGTTCAAAAGGTCCAAACGATAATAATAAAGCAAATCTTAGCAAGAAAAATTAATTTTTTCTTTCAAAGAGTTTTTATACAATTGATCTAATTAATTTGAATTTTTATATTCTACAAAATGTCTGATCAGGCCTATCATCATTCCATAAAAAAATGATTCTGACCAATAATATAATAATGTTTTTGTACATTTTCATAAACGAAGTTTAACTGGCTATACTTTATCATAAATAGCTAACTGCCAAATATGTTTGAAAAGCGCGACGTGTTTATCAGCCTTAATGAAAATTGTTATACGAGAAACTTTTCTCAAGATTTATATCAATCATCTCTAGACTATCGCGATTTTTATTTAGTATAATTAATACTTTCTTTTTAAACGTGAAATCGATAGTTATTTTAATCCAATATTAATAATTCTTTACAGAATTAGTTCCCTTGAATCAATGCCCAGTGGATATGGAGCTGCTAGACCGGCTGAGAGGGATCGGTTGAAAATTTATTTTTTTATATTTTTTTATAGTTATTTGTATAGCTAATAATTATATATAATAAACTCTCTGAGAAAAAAAAAAATACAGAATTAGTAGCTTACTGCTTGTAGCTTTATGCACATTAGGCCTATTGGTGTAACGGTTCATTGTTGGAATCATTGATTAAATTGTTTATAATAAATTTAATCAATATATTGAATATTTTTTACTAGTAGAGTATAATTTAGTGCATGGTATTATTTGACCTATAAGAGGATTTATGATTTTAATACCAGTTTCTGTGAAATATAAATTCATTCATTTTAATATCTAGAAATATTTATAGATATTTTATGGTGCGAATCAAAAAAATTTGAATATATTCAGAATCAAAATTAGAATCTTCAATAAATTCTTCGTACTTTCGTTTTTTTAACATACACAATATAACTTTGGATAAATATAAATCTATCCTTTCTATATTTTTTAAGATATTTTGACATCCCTGGTAAGTCATAAATTATTTATAAAATATAATTCATAATATATTTATTATTTTTAATAATTTTTGTTTTTTACTAAAATTTTTATCTTTGAACCCATATTCAGCAATTATGGAGCTACCAATGCGGTTGAGGGATGTAGAGTAAATTTTCATTTTTTTAACATTTTAATATTTCTTTAATATTTTTTATTAGTTTTTTGAAACTCTTAAATGATGTTTAATAAGCTATATGAGACGGAAAAAAATATACTAATAGAAAATAATAATAATAATAAGATGAATAGATAAAGTAAAATTATTGGTTTCAACACAGTTTTATTTATTAGAAATAATAAATTTTCAAAATATACCTTTGAATAGCAGGTATATCCGCATTTATGGTTTTTCTGTTAACATATTCCGTAATACCAAACTATATTTAGATCGCTTATCGTATTTTTAGGAACAACTGTTTATGGAAATTATCTAAAATTACACTGACTAAATTAATAGAACAAAAACAGGATAATATTAAGGATATTTGGTCAATAAAAAAAAATCAGAGTACGTTAAAAGTTTTCTCACTCCTCACACATCTACTAGGCGAGTATATTTTGACATTAAATATTTGTGTATCTGATACCAAAAAAATTATTTTTGTTTTTTTTTTCTTTGAATTTCTATACTTTTTTTCATTTCTTAACTATTTTAGTCACTTTTGATTGACATTGTGTATAAATTCATCAGTAGCCATTTTTTATTATTATTAAGCTAAAATATTTAATTTTTATTAAAAAACAGAATAATTTGATTAAAATTTATTCTTAACCTTAACTAAACTCAGAACTTTCTTCTTTTGCATGCTTTTATACACTTTACTTGTGAAAATTTTTATATATCTGAAAAAATTATTTTAATTTAAATTCTGATATTACCAGTTTTTTTATTAGAGTTTATGGCTTCAAAATAAAATTTTTACGTTTAACTTTTTTTTATTAGAGTTTATGGCTTCAAAATAAAATTTTTACGTTTAACTTTTTTTTATTAAACTCAACCCCATATATATATTGGTGAAATAATGACATAAATTTTATTTTAAAATTTATAGTTTATCTATTAATTTAATATAATTAAACAATACTTAAATTATTGGATTAGCTTGAACTTGGATTTTTGGTATATGTATTAGCCATTATAGGTATTAATATTATATCTTTAAAGATCATTTTATAACTTTTTTTCAATTACTTGATTTTTTGAGGATTGTGCTGGCTTGTTTTTGATATATTTGTTAAATAATACTGTGACTAGTTAATATCCAATATTTAAAAATTATTAGTAATGGGTGAGATATCAATTGATTTATTATATATTTTTATTCGCTTATTAAACCTTTTACATCCTTTTATTCTTTTAAATATTATTTACACCAAAAATTATAATTGATAAAATAATTAAAAATTAATATACTTTTTTACCGATTATTTCATAAAAAATTTTTTGGTTATAAATTAAACTTTTAGTGAATAAAACTTTATTTTCAGATTAAATTAAACTCGGAAATTTTTTTAGCTAAAAAAACATTAATAAAGAATAAGATTTCAAGAGCAAAATTTTTTTGAATATTCCTATTTATAGTTATAGGATCAATTATTTTAGTAGTATATAAGACTTCTTAACTTTTATCAAGTTAACTACTATCATTACCCAATAAATTATATTCTTTTGATCTGTAGCATTTTATATAGATATAAGCTTTCAGAATACAAAATGCTAAAAGATTTTTTGGTGTATATATAGTGTAAAATATTAATATAAAAATCTAATAATTGAAACAGTTATTTTATTTTTTAAAAAAATTCGTTAAATAATTATTAATAGCTTGATGAAATAATTAGAGGAATCAATTTATATGATCTAATTTTTGTAAATTATAAGCTTTAACATTTATTTTATCATTAGTTAATTAAATAATTTCACCGCATGACAAAATTGAAGCTACTTTTTAAAAGTTTTACCTTTATTATAGTGTAGAATTTTTCAACAAATATGTTGATCTCTGAAATATCTCTAACTATTTCTTATAATTAAAAAAAAATTTATTATATTTTGTGGTTTTTTAATATAAATTGGTACTCTATGCACTTCTGGGATAAGTTTTAAACATTATTATGATTATATCAATTATTTTTTTATATTTTATGACATTATTTGATTTTTGCAGTATTTACTTAAATTTATCTTACTTTAATAATTTAAATTTGATTATTTTTTAATGAAAAACACTTTTTTATGAAAATTGGATATAGTTTTTTGAGGTTGAAATTTAAGCTATTTACAATCAGAATTCTATATGAGCTTGGACTATATTTTTTTAGTATTTATTTTATAATAAAATTAAATATTATTACTTAAATATTATATAGTTTATAAATTGAAAAATATCTAACATCTAATAGCTAATAATTTAATATTTTATTTTTCTATACGAAAATTTTCTTCTAAAGCTGAGATAACAATCTATTATTCAAAATCTCTGTATATCAACTAGTCTTTTATCTCTCTATTTATATTTTTTTAACTTTTTCAGCTATTGGCGATTATTAATTTAGTATTATGAATAATATTGTTCTGATTTCTAAAAAATATGATTATCTTAAGTTCATTGATTTTTTTTATAATTTAGAAATATAATACCACGTAGTACTTATTAGTCATAATGTAATCCATCTATTATTATAATTATTCATGACATTCCTATCAGAATTTATAGGAAACTGTAAATTAATAGGCTAATATTTCTGGGAAAATTTTCAGCGAGAAAATCAATATTTCTAATTTTTTAGATTATATTTATATCGACTTAAAGGCGGCTCATGTAATTTTAAATAATAATATATCCAATTATTCAGTAATTTATTAGATTTTTTTAAATATACACCAAATTAAATTTCATGATTTTTATAAATGAAGTTTTTTATAATTTAGGTATAACCTCCTATAGCATATAATATTTTTACATTATGTATCTATTTTTATTATTTCAGTAGAATTTCATGGTCAATTGCGGTATATAATTAAAAATTTACGATTTAAACTTGGGAAATTGTATAAAAAAACATAAAATTAAATTTTATTCAAGGTAAGAGATAGCTTAATACTTTTCATGAATTTAATTTTGATAATAAATATGTCTCATTTGAATTTTTAAATAAGATATTTTTTGAGAGTTTTTAACGCAATATAATTTTAAAAAATACGAATAATAACTACTTTTAGATTTTTATCATTTATCATTTATACTTGAATTTAAGTTTTATCAGTACTACGTATATGATAAAGATTAGTAATTTATATATTTGAGATAATAATAACTACAAAAATTTCAGAATTAGCGCTTTATATGCGAAAAATAATTCTTTATTTCCATACGAATTATCGATATATATATATGACTAAATCTTGTCTTTTATAAGATTATTTATTACTACGAAAATTTTTTTTATAAAATATAAATTTGCTTCAGAACCTTCTAAATAAACATCGATCAAGAATTTTTTTTAATCACAGTGTATATTAATTTATTCCTTTTAAATATTCCGCTTATTTAAGAGTAATATTATTTTAGTCTAATAATTCTAGTTCCGATATATTTCTGTCCTTTATATTTTCCCGCATTTTTTATTGTGAATATCGTATTTGATGATAAATTCAAGGTGTAAAAATTATATATAATGACTTAATTTTCTTTTTCCAGTTTTAATATTACATAGATATTATAATTAAATTAATTTATTTTCGGATGTCTATAATTAATTTTAATCCAACTTTTACCCAGGGAATTTCGGCAAGTAGCTTTTAATTTGATAATTTGGTTTATAATAAGTTTATAACAATATTATTTTTAATTTTATATCAAACTTAATGCACAAAACCGATTTTCTATTCATAAGAAAACAGAAATGCATTTCGCGATATTTTAAAATATCAATTCTAATAGTGATTTTATAATGAGTTTTATTAATTTATTGAAGCTTTAATTAACGAAATTTATTAAATATTTGTATATTTAGCTTAATTTAGAATGCAATTTATGAATTAAACAAAATGCTACCTAAACTGTAATTTTTCTGGAAAAAAAAATTATTAATTTATAACAAATACGGATATATAAAATGCGATAAGTATTCAAATTGAGATCCCAGTTAATCCAAGTTATTTTAGAGGCAATTAAAAAAAATTTCGAGCCTGTAAAAATTATCAATTTTTATTAAATATGAAGCCATTAAAGCCTTTATTATAATATGAAGTAAAGAATAATCATTAGGAATTATTAATTTTCTTTTTATAGAATAGACCCTGAATTAAGGAATATGATCTAATTTTTTTTTGATATTTGTTATTTTTAAACCAACTGCTATATATTAAATATAGATATATCAATTTCCCAGATGAGCGATAAAATTTTGTTTTAGAAATGAATTAATTGTATAGTTATTATATTTATAAATCCAAAAATATTCGCTAGCAGCTTTGAAATTTTTTTTTAGTTTTCCTATAATTAAATAAATTTACTATAATTTTTTTTTAATTATTGATTCATTTAAATCGATTATCATAAAAATGATTCAAAACCAGCTTATTTTCTTAATAATGCATTATTTGTGATAGATAAAATTTAAAAAAGATAATATAGCTATAATATTCATGAAAAATTTATACTATAGCAGGTTATTGGAATTTTTTTTTAATCATTAACAATTTATTACTTATAATTTCAACTTTTTATTTATATATAAAAATTAGGAACTCCAATAGAATAAGATTATATTCAATTGTGCAAAGATTAATCACAAATAATGTATAAAAATATGCATCTAGGTATAAATGATATTATGAGAAAATTTATAATTAAAAGAGTTATACTTTTTTGATAATAAATTCTGTCAAATCAAAATCTTCATATAATAATAATAATAATAATAATTTATTTTATCAGTGACCAATTTTTGTATACGTTATCAAATTATTAACTTTTTGCCATTATTTGAGATTAGTATGTTTCATTCATCGAAAATATTCAATTTTGTATTATTAAAACACCAGAGTTCATATACCCGTATAATTATTTTTTATAAAAACCAAAGGAAATGAATTTTTCTTGAAATATCTTTCAAATTTAGTTTTTTGTAGCCTAATCCATGAGAGAAAATCAGTGGATGTTTTTTTGGAAAATATTTTAAAAATATTTTTGAATAAATCAAAACACAAAAATTAAAATTTAAATAAAGATTTTTTTTTATTTGAGATTCGATAATTTAAATTAGCTTATTTAAATCTGTATTGAATAATTTAAATTTTTGATGACTCGGTTTTTTTTAATTATAGATCAAATCCTCATAAAAAATATTGCATAGATTCCGAAAAAAGTTACATCAGGTATATATTTATCTAAATCGTTATTGTGGAGAGTATTTGTAAAGTATATATAGTTTTATCTATAATACTAATTAAAAATAGTGATATTATGTATGGTATACAAAGAATATAGCGCGAATTTAATATTATAATGTGCCACAGCAAAAAAAAAAAACTGCGAATTAAAAATTATAAATACGGATGCTATATATAACTTCAATAAACTAAAACTATTAGTATGAACAAGTTGTATTAATAAACCACGCTCGCTTATAAAAAAACCTAGTAAAATATACAAGAAATATTTATTTTTAAATAATTTGAATATAAGTATAAGTAATAATATGTTATATTTAATCTAATTACAATAATCAGTAAATGTTTAAGCTAAAAAATAGTCAATTCTTACAGCTCTATTCTTATATTATTTAATTAGCCTATATTTCTAGGTTATTTAATTCTGAATAAATTCTTATTGAATTTTCAAAAAAATGTTTTATAAAAATAAATTAATCAATTTTATACGATTAATTAAATTCACTTTAAAATTTTCACATATAAAATTGTGATATGTCTGGTTATTTTTAACAACTTATACCGAAATCAAATAGTGCGCGTGAGCCAAATATTTCAATAAAGCCTGTTTTTATAAATCAATTTTTACTACTATTTCAATGAAGTTTAAATATATTAAATTTTATCCCTTTGAGCTATATATAATATAAATATTTTTAATCAGGGCTTTCAGGTATGTTTAGCTTTTTTTCAATTTAACCATAAAAATTAGTCAGCTTAATATCATGTAAATAATTAGTTTTTCAGTAAAAATGAGCTATTAAATGTAAAATACAGTACAGCCAATAAAATTCCATCAGTAACAATTTGGAAATATATTTTTTAAATAAGCTCAAGATTTTTGGCTCTGGAAAAGGGCTTTACATTGTGATTATCATCCGATAAACTTGGTAATTGAGTTTTCTAATTACAAACAAACAAAATATATCCAAAGCGTATTTTAATTAATTTTTTTCGAATTTGTTTTTTGTATGTTTTATAATAGATAAGCAAGATATAAGATATATTAGTACCTGTATTGGATATATTGTATATACTAGATGTTATTACTGCAAGCAAATCCAAATATACAATCCTTTTATTTAAACCACATTAATCTTTCTTATAACACATGGAGTTTTTAGGGAACATGATTAGCGCAAAAAATGTAATTAAAGGTGAAACTGGTATTTTTGTAAATATAAATTGTTATTTATTATATGTTTTTTTTATATTTTTTGTTGAAATGAGTAAAGGAAATCGATTCAATTTTTAAATGTATTTTCGAGCCTATAAAAAGGTAGCAGAATTCAAATGAAATGTAATAATCTATTAAAATATTCTACTTATTTTATTTTAAAGGTTCATTTTTAAATATAGTCAATCATAAAAGATATAATCACATCGAATTTATCATGTTTGTATTTAAGCTAGGAGTTTATTCTTCTTTGATATTTTATTTTTGTAGCGGATACTTGGAGGGTTTTAGAGAAAAATATGACGTTGATAGCGAAATAAATGATTATGAACAGAAAGAAAATGAGATTTCACGAGATGTACCCAAATTTACCCAAAACCGTCAATTGCTTATTCCAGATTCAAAAGTTATAGAAGAGGAGTCTAAAATTGGCGAAAATTTTGAAAATAAGTCAATAAAAATCCAGAAACGCGGCAGATTGCAATTATGTAGATCACTAAACGATACATTTGTTGGTCAGCCAAATCCACACTATTCCAAAATAGAGTACTGCCCAGAAAATGTTGCTATCGTTAATGGGATTATGGAATTGACTCTAACACCCAAGTGTGGTACAACCGTTATTTATAACGTGCCATTTACATTAGGTAAGATTGAGGCAAGAATTAAAATGGCCAGCGGTTCAGGTGCTGTAACAGCTTTTGTGATGTTGGGTGAAGGTTTACGTAGAGATGAAATAGATATTGAATTTGTTGGTTTAGATTTGCTTAATATGCAGTCTATGTATTATGTTGGTGGTAATAAGGTTGACCAAACTTCCCAATTTCATACCAAAAATATAGATTTAAGTCTTGATTTTCATAACTATGCCATTGAATTGCTGGAGGACAGGGTGAATTGGTTTATTGATGGAGAAATTGTCCGCACATTGTATAAGAATTCTGAGTCAACTTTCCCAGAAAATGCTGGTAGAACCACAAGAATTGGGATTTGGGATGGATCAAAGACCCATGGATGGGCAGGTACTAGCGACTTTTCAGATGGAAATAAAAAAATGTATGTAGAATGGGTGTCAATTAAAAAATATTGTGACTTTGGTAAATATCCATTTTGAAAACGTATATCGTTATTTTTATGCACTTATTTATCAATTGAATATTTCTACTTTTCTTTGTAAAATTTGAGCATACAGCCAATAAATTAAAAAGAATCCAATTCCTGACCTTTTTTTTATCTTATTTACAGTTTTGTATTCGCATTTCTGTCCAACACTGGTTTAATTCTAACAAATACAAAGAATTAGTCTAATACATATTGCAAAATTTTGTATCGCATATAAATAATTATATCATACTAAGAATCTTGAAGAATTTTAATTATTAAATATAATTCCTACGAATGAAATAGAATCTTTAAATAGAGATTGGGCGAGGTTTTCAAAAAAAAAATCGAGAGATAAAAAGAGCTTTTAATAAGTGTGTTATGTGTGATATTATTATATTTATTAAGGTTTAAAGTGCGATATTTCGTTTTATTTTGAAAAGCAAAGAGAAATGGAGGGGGGGGGGTGGGTAAAAATATGATAAACTGTAAATAATTGTCATAAGGGTTGACATTAATTATACCTTGAAAAAAGCACGAGAAAATTATTCAAAAAAAAAAACACGCTGATAGTAATTATAATTATGAATGCTACTTAGAATCAAGGATTTTTTCCCTAAGCATTAGATATTTTCCAAATTACTTGAATTTTATGGCAAATTATCAGATGCGAGTATTTTATAATTAATATAAATGTTTACATTTATTACAATTAAATCGAATATAAAACTTTTCTTGATGATGATATATAGAGATTCTGAACGTAAAAATATAGCTAAACCGAAAAATGGCCAGTAATATAATCCAGATTAAATAAAAGAAGTGAGATTATACTTATAAATCGAGCTTAAGAAATTTAATGGAAAATTATTGCAGCTGGTAATAATGATTTATAAGCATAGAGTTTATTTAACTTTGTTGATATCGAGTTTTAATTCTGAACGTTTTATTTTTGAATATATATATATATATACGTATATTTATATATATATTGTTCTGAGCATATACATAGCCTAAATAAGTTATATTAATCGATTAATTAGTTTAATTTAAATTGATAGTATAGATTAAAATTTTTTATTTTATTTTCTTAATTTATATTTTTGTTCCGAATAAATCAAAGAACCAAAGTCTATACAAGTTAAACTATATTAGAAATAAAGGATGTATTTTGAGGATATCTGACCTGTTGAAAGTCTTTAAATTTTGCCAAGAATAAAACAGATATCTCAAATAGTGAATAAATTGGAAATTACGAGTTAAATTGATTTAATATGTTTAATAAAGTTCTAAGTAATCACAAAGGTTGCTATTGCATAAAAAAAATAATAGTGACTCGCAAAAATATTCCCAATACTAATATAATAAAAAAGGTTGAAGCCATACGTACAAAATAAGTTGTAAAAATTTATAATTTTATTTAAATGCACTAAGTGAAAGTATATTTAGGGTTATAGTAACATATAACTCATAAGCTACTATTCCGTTCGATTATTTTATGGAAAATACTAGCAATATAATTACATTTCTATATTTTAGTCACAATACTCTGGCATGGTGTGTTAAGAATTCATAAATAGACTTATTTTTACTATATAGGGTGTATTTTTGATGGGCTGGACATGAATAATATTTATGATAATAGTGGGATATTAGTGGGAATTAAAATTGAATTTCAGCTTAAAAGCTAAATATAATTCTTGCATAGAAATACTACTATCGCTTTTAGAAGCAGTAAAAGGACTATTTTTTCTTCAATTGGGTACATAAATGGTTCGAGAGTGTATGAATAGTTGAGAAAAGTTTAGCCAAGTGGCCAAGTAATTAAAAACTCCTATTCGATTACGTATAAAGTAAAGCTAGTGAATAGGGCTGTTTGAAGGGAAGGGGTTTATGGCTTGGCTGTTTACGTAACTTTTTTTTTTTTTTTTGAGTTTATTATTTTATATTTTACAAATGAATTTTAATAACCAGTAGATGCCAAAGCCAATAAAAATCACAAGAATGGCTATTATTTCCCCCTTGAAATGAATTTCAAATTAATCTTGGAAATAATACTAATCTCTTCGCTAAAAATAATTAAATAAAACTCGCTCTTATAATTGTTAATTATTTCACTCTGATATATACTATAGAATGGCCAGTGTTGATTTCTTAGGGGTGAGCATTCTTCATAGAATATATAATTAATCTATTTTATTTATAAAAGAACTTTCACTTATTATTTCTCATATTTTTTTCTGCATTTTAGAAAGCTGTAGAGCTAGTAAATAAGGCAATTTCTGAAGACACAAGCGGTAATTTTGAAGATGCATACAAACTTTATATGCAATCTTTGGACTACTTCATGACTTCTCTCAAATGTAATCCTTTCAACCCATTTATTGATATCCTTTTTTTATTATTTCCTTTTTTAATACAGTTATTCATTTATAGATGAGAAAAACCAAAAGGTACGCGATTCAATTCGAAAAAAACTAGAGGAATATTTAGAAAGAGCTGAAAAGCTAAAAGCTCATATAAGTAACAAGAATAATTCGAAGCAAGCGATGGCGAATGGCACCGATTCTTCTGACAAAAAGTAACACATAGTCGCTTTTTTCTTCTTTTTTTCAGCTTCTGCATCAGCATACAAAATTCTTTTAAATTTGTTTATGAACTAATCTTTATTTTCTATGCTTGAAACAGGCCGAAATCTAAAACAGATTCCTCCGAAGCTGATAGTGAAACAAAAAAATTGCGAATGGGGCTCGAAGGTAAAGATTTTTTATTAAATTAATCCTTATTTAGCAAAAAAAAAA
>LSSN01000696.1:0-14381 GCA_001970855.1 Smittium culicis | reverse complement strand
CCCCCCCCCCCCCACGCCATATCTGATGGTCCAGCAGTATGGTTAAAAGCTCGCGTTTGACTTTCTGGTTCTTTTTGCCGATAAAATTACAGATATGGCACCCGTATTAGTTGGAAAATCTTGAAAATTTTTATTCAATGGAGCTTAGACCAACAGAAATGTTGCTTGAGAATCAATTGTCGTATGTTCCTACCTTATTGATCTTCTTCGACGTGAATAATTATAAATATTGCTTCTTATATAGCAGTTATATCTCGAATTCCTGTCTGAAAATTACCTTTTGGTCTGAGCGTTAAGCCTGATTAGCGTTGTCATGAATGGAACTTTCTAGAACTACCTAGAATGTTGCGGAATATTCAGATATTATCAGCAGCAATGTTCATGAATGCTTGAACCGTTCTATAACATTTCCGAAATTTCTTATAGATTCTTAACTTTTCTTACGCAATAATTTTACATGTTCATATTTTTAACATCGATAATGATTTATTTTGATTACTAATCAAGTTTGATTAGTAATCAAACAGTTATTTTTCTATAGCTTTCTTTTTAGTTTATTCTGTAGTTTTTCTTTGAAGTTTATGACCTAAAACCAAGCAACGGAAAAAGTATAAAAAGGTTACGTTTTTCCTGTCTTGAATTCGACATCTATTATCTTGTATACTATCTAATAAGTAATAAATATTTTTATAGTAAATATAACTTTTGGCTTCACTTACCTTGCACTCTTGTAACCCAGATCTTGGCAGATGTATCCGCTGGAGTAATGTTAGTTGGAATACGCGTGACATGCGGACGGGTATTTGTATCCATGAAGTGTTAATAAATTCTTTCTATGATTTCCAATCTCTCTGTGGATTTGGCTCAACCAAACTTTCTGATGTAAGCCAAGGTAATGGCGTGGGATGAATATATCAGAGCTGAACGATCGATAAAATTGTGAAATTTTAGAAGCGTATATTACTATCATAAATTCTTTCGAATTATAAAAATCAAAGCTTCCGTTTGAGTTAATAATTCTGAATATATAAATAGTCTCTTTAACATTAATCGGACAGATAGTAAATCTATCGATATCTCTTTTGCTTTTCCTTTAATTATGGAAAGTTATTTAAATGTTGTTTGTCCTGCTTTCAAAATATTTTCAGCATTTCTATGGTGGTCCCTGGCCTTGGAAATCAGATCCATTGAAGTCACGAAATCACCTCTGTGGATTAGATGGTATATATAATCTAATTACTATGACTTATAGTTCTTCTCTTTGAAATAAAGATTCTGCTTTCTCAGGTTCAGATCTGGCCTGAGCCCCCCCCCCCTCCGATTTTTCTTTGTTATTATGAAAATGTTGCTGTATAATTCTGGAATTCGTATTTTTACCTGTTAGATCACGTTGTTTATAAGTAAAAAGTCGATTTCCTTTATCTGTAAGGTATAAATTGTGGCTTCCATCTCCTCTTTAAAGCCACTGATCGTGCGTCTTTCAGTACCTTAACCTAATATTGGCTAACAGATACAGTATTTGCACTTTTTTTTCAATCATTCTTTGATAGAATAGATTTAAAATAAAAATCTTTATAGCGGGTATAGTACCTTTGCGAAAGAAAAGATGATAAGGGTAAAAATTACTGTACTTTCTGTAATCAAAGATGATTTTTTCTAGCTTACTTATTTCATTGTGTATTAAAATTTTAAAGTTTTGTTAGTTCGACTATTATCAAATATAAGATTATTACATTTTATATTAATACCTACGAGATATAATTCAAAATGACGAGTACAGTATCATTTTTAGGAAAATTCGAACGCTGAATTCATTTAGTAACTTTTGAACGGAATTCTAGGATCAAGTTGAATATTTTAATAAATTCAACTATAATAAATGACATTTTATCGCATATATTAATTTATAAATTTCCTTTTTTTAACCATAATTTTTAACTAATATTATTGTGTTTAAGCTTAAATTTTAGTGCAACGTGTTTTGGGTATCTTCCGTTTATGGTCTATTATTATACTAAGTATTTTTTATATTTAGTTTTATCATCTTTATTAGGTAAAATATATAAAATTACAAATAACTAATATGTATCTTTTGAAAAAAATATAAAAGTCTTTTTAAAAAAAATTAATATCAAAGTACTTATTTAAGATAATCTATCATCTTATCTCAAAGGTACTAATTTATGGTGGTTTGTTTGCGACTTAATGTGACCCAATACTAAAAAAAAATAATAGTTTTTTATCATTCAAGACTAAATTTTCTTCGAATTATACGTCATTTTATAAGGCCCTATAAGTGGTTTCAAATTATTATTGCTTGTGATAGGTTATTTCTATATCTAGGATACGAGATATACTTTTTATAAAACTTCATTTAAATACTTCAAATTTTTATAGTTATTACTGTGTTTGAAAAAACTACTGAATTAGCAACATCTCATGCTCAATTGTCCAATAATTACGGATTAAATTATTTTTAAATCTCTAATATATTTTTTATATCTGGACTTGTAATTTTTACAGTTGCAAAATGTTTTTTGAAATTTTTTGTCTAAAAAATCAGTATAAAAGTGTCTTGCATTTCGAGACATGAGACGACGATAAAAACGCCTTTGCTGCCTTGGTTTCGTAGATTTTATAAGTTTCAGATATTTTAGTGCTTTTTTGTTATTGCTGCTTATATCGCAGTGCAGGATAATTAGCTAAACACAACACAGAAATTTGGCGAGATAAAGATTAACTAATGATAAATCAAAGATATCTGATTTCTTTTCTTAGACTCTGTATAATTCTTTGGCTCTGAGAAATCCGAATATAGGTATTATACTAAACTTTTTAGCGGTTATCAAGCCGAATACTAACATTCAATTTGGTTCTTAACCTCTGAAGAATTAAATCACTGAATTGATGCTGAATTTGTTTTGACAAGCTACTTAGTTTCAAATTCAACCAGCTCAAAAAGTAGCTATCTCATTTATATATTTTTTCTGATGGATTAGGTAAGGTTTTATAGTATTAAATAGTGTCTTTTAAGCACAAATTATGTTAAAAAATATCTTTTCCTATATACCTGATTCTGCTAAATAATTAATTACGTGTTATGCATATATATTCTATTTCTTGTATTCTTCAGATAATATATACATACTCTTATTGGATTGCAGGTAATTTGCCATGCGTTCGCATAAAAAGAAAAGATTATCAGCTTTATGAATATAGCTTGGTATTCCAATTCGAACCAATTAGTAAACATTCCATATGATTCAATCTCTTGTTTTCTGTATGAAAAGACTTTCCTCATGCGGGATCCAGAAGCGCTTGTTTAGCTTGCATTGTAATTTTCTGGTTGAAAATATTAATAGAACTAGTGAAAAAAATTCAAAATTCCATATCGGAGTCAGCAAAGTTATAATACTCGCTCGCTCATGGCTTTCACAAAATTCTGCGCTAACAGTTTCCTTGGCAGGTAGCAGTACGTGCTCTTTTGATCATAAATTTGAATATCAGTAAGATTTAATATATCGAATCCATGTTTTTGAACCAGATAAAATTTAGAACTCGCTTTTTTTCGGCCTGACTTTAAAACTATTTGCTTTGTGTGGCTATCATAATTCATCTATTTGCTGAAATTACTCTTTTTAGAGCGGACTTTCCGTCTCACCGGTCAGCCTGGTCAGAGATTCTATAGGGTTAAATATTGACAAAAAATTCATCAGTTGAGAGCGTTAGTTTTTGGTCATTTAGTACTACCTTATCATTTCAGAATTCCTCAGGAGATACTGGGGATTATTACCACCTATATTTTTCACACAAGTCAACGAGGTCGTGTTATACGAGTAAACTAACATTAATTAATAAAAAAATCTCGAGAGCCTAAGCCCAATAAATAAGGCTAGTAACTAAATTGAACTGATTTTCAACGCTAGGGATGGAAATACTACTCTTAATATATACGAGTCCCACAAATAACCCCTCTCTATTCAGTTTTCACTGAAATCTGTAAATTTCGATATATGGGGTCAGCAGTAGAAATGATACCCATTATAATCATTTTTTATGGTTCCTTGAAAAAGTGAGACTTCCTAATCAGGAGAGCCAATTGATGACAATTTACATGAATTATACGACTCCTTATTACATTCTTGTGCTCTAGTGATCGCATAGCATGAAGCTGTCATCTGGCTAATTTACCATCATGACTTTGAGCTTTTCAATGAAAATACTAGATCTTAGTTGAGCGTGTTTTTTAGCGTACAGAATCTTTCCGGCTTCCTTGTAGTAATAATTAATTTTTTTAAGGCACCTTGGGTTTCTTATTTAGAGAATTTATTTCTATCTCTAGACTGGTGATCGACTGAATAGGAAAAGGTTTAGAATTTTCATGATTAAATAGGAAGTCTATTTATTAAAAAAAAATCTTGCATTAAATTTTAAGTTATTAATACTTGTTTTTGATATCTCCAATGATCATAAATATATAGAAGTTTATAACCTGATAATTCGCACTCGATTCTGCTAACGAACTGTTCTAACATCTTTTTTTGGTGTGGTGATATAGTTAGAACGAGTCTAGTTCCATAAATTTGTATTTACGAACATTTCAAAAGAATAAAATGAACTCGATACAGGCTATAATTATCGCTGTATTTTAAATAAAATCCTATAGATTCAGTGGCTTAATGAAATCCTTCTCCATATAAACCTGAAAATGGAGTTTAGAGATTGAATTTTATCATTTTTTCTCTTAAAATAATTATTTCAAAATTCTCAGATCTAGAACTAATCTCAAGTCTCCGAGCTTCTTCAAGATACTGAAAAACTTGCGCTAAATCCCCATAACTTACATTTCGACTTATTTTGAATAAATGTTTTACGTTGCTTCCACTTTGGGTGAAATTGCCCTACTGTTCTCTAGTCTAAGCTTCCTCATGTATCGGCAATGGCTCTATTTAATGTTTGCAATTTTTCATGGAAATTTGAGTATATGTGAACTACCTAACTCAGTTTTAATATATTCGATGGTTTTTCTGTAAATATATGATAGTATTTACTGAACATTGTTAGGCGAACTCCTTCTCTAGACCCTATTCGGAATTTAGCGAATCCCTTATTCTTTTCCTATCAAGTTCTCCTTTTCAGAGTACGGAAACTCCGTAGATTAATAATATCTTTTAGAATTTTCGTCATCCTGCTGATTCATCAACTTTGCGGTGGTAATCGTTCAAAAAATTAATTCTTCAAATCTTATGGTGCCCATTAAAGGGCTTTTATATTTATTACCTTTATATGTAATATATTTTAACTATATTCTTGTATAAATTTTCTTGGTCATATTATGTTTAAAGTAACTATATACTAGTTTTTTTAGTTTTATGAGATTTCTCATAGCCTTGTATACGTTTTGAATTAATATATATGAAATTATTATTGAAATATTGGCTAATTTAGCCTCTTTGTGCTTGATTTTTATATCCTGTCTTCTTTATTAGTTCTTAATTTTTTCTTTCTCTACCTTCGTGAACTTTTGGTGATTTAATTTTTCCAATAATATGTGCTTTATTAGTGTCGTAAACTGGTTACAGTGTAGAGTGACATCCGTCTTCTTAGATGCACTCGAATGTTGACGTTGAGAGACGATGGGAAAATCTGAATTTCATTACTTCTCGTGCAGGATAAGACGTTTTCTTAATTTTTTTTCTTTCCTTTAGGCTGATTTATAGAATCCCTTAATAGTTTTAGTAACAATTATCATTAGATATTGAGGTTCTTTGACGTTAAAAATTGGCGGTCTAGTGATTTATATTTTATCTACCTTCTGCACTTTGAAATATTGTGTGGGCTCCCTCTCTTATCCCTTTCCCGTGCAACGCTCTTTAAAAATATTAAATTTATGGTTTGATTATAATTTTTAAATAAATATATTATTTTCTTATATTCTACAACAAGCCTATAATTAATAAGGAATAGTAATTAACGTATTTTAACTAAATTTAGTTGGTTATATTTTGTAGATTAAAAATAATCTACCACCCGCGAAAGTGTTGTATGAATTTATTAATTATTTATTGTCATTGATTATCGATTCTAGTCTCTTTGATTCAATAGTTTCAGTATTTTGTTCAGCATCATTTTTTAATTTTAGGTAGTTTATCTTTGCGAATTAAATAATCATAGTTATCGTTAATACGTAAGAATTTACTAATATTGTCCTAATTATTCTTTTTTTATTTTTCAAAAAGAAAAAAAATAAATTTATGTAACTTTAAATTATCGATAAATTAACCTATAAATATAATAACACTTAAAAAAATCCCATAAAATGACTTATAATTATATATATCACATTTATATCATTATTAAATAAAATTCTACATGATATAACTTTTGAATCTCAATATTAAAATTGTTTATTCATAAAAAAATTATAGAATATATTTGATGCGATCTACTGTCTAATTCGAATAATTTCTATCACATGCATTAATTTTTATTAGATCGCTATACTTATTGAATTAATTTTTTGTCTAACTTTTGACGCTATTAAATTTTTTTTCGCTTTTTTTATAACATTTATTTAGCAGTTCTTCAAATGCACTGATATACTAAATTAATATTTGGCAAATTTACTTTACCTAATATTATATTATAATATAAAATAACTGTAATAAAATATTTAAAATTTCAATTTAGCCAACCAAAACTCCAATTTACTATTAATTCTTACTTGATTGAACAAATACCTAATAAATCTTGAAAAATTATTCCATATGGCTGATATCACAGAAAAATTTTAATTCAAAACATTATTTAAATAATTCATAATTTAGAAAATTGTTTAATGTTTTTTTTCCCCAAAAGTTATTATAAATAATTATTTTGGGGGGTTTCAACGGTCGTAATTTCATTTCTTCGGATATTGTGATCTTTTTATATCAAAAAAATTTTAGATTTTTCTTTATTAATTCTTATTTAAATTTAAAAAAATGGTAATAAATCGATTTATTGTATTTTTATAATTCCATACCGTAATAAATAATTTCAAAAATTATTTGACTCTTGATTTAATTTTTGAATTATAAGATTTAATATTTTTAGGATAATTAAAAAACGGCGATTTATATTAATAATTAAATCTACTATCTCTTATTTCAATTTATTCATTCTTTTCATATATAAAATTTATAATTTATATGATTTTACTCCTCATTTTAAATGTAAATCTATTTATACAATTTATGGTATGTAAATAATCTACATTTCATAATTTTTTAATAGTCTTAAATCGAAAATATATTAAAAAATATCATTTCCGCTTAAATATAATCTGTCTAATTTTAGCTATAATATCCTAATTTTAATTCTTTAAAGTGCAATAGACTGAATTTTATTGATACAATATAGCCATCTGAGCTCAATATAAGGGATTATTATGGTAATATTTTTTTTTTCTTTGTAACTTTTTTCTGTTTATATTAGGTGAAATTATAGGTTAAACTAATTAATTCAATCCATCAAAAATATTAATTGGATTTTTAATCAAAATAAATTATGAAATTATTGGGAAATAATATAATTAATTGTCCGCTTCTCAATATTATCCCCGATATTACTTCTAAAATACTGTTATGATTTATAATTACTAATCTGGAATTTAGCCGTGTAAATTAATATACTGTTTCATTATATTATTCAATAAATAAATAGATATTTATTTACACGGCTACATTAAAGTATCAAACGAAATTTTATGGAATTATCAGAACAAATTTATTACAATTCAAAAACATATATTTACATAGTCAAAAGATTTTTTCCTGATGGATTTTTTTTAGATTTTGAACTAGCTATTTTATAATCCGTTTATTCCTATATTTATCCTCATACTTTATACTCGTATAATAATAAATTAAATAAAACATTAAATTTAAATACTTTATTTGTCTAATCAAATTAACAAATAAATTTAGATAAATTAAGGTCATAAAAATACCAATGTTCTCCAATAAATTATTTATTAATTTACATTAAATATATGCAAATTATAAATTTAATTTCATATCATAAATTATTAGAATAAATATCTTTTAAATTAGTATTGGAAATTAAAGTATTAATAGTAATTTTTTTTTATGATTTTAATTATTGAACTTTATGCAGGTAGGTAAAAAAATATAGTAAAAATATTTTAAAAACATTAATATGCTAGTGTAAAAATGAAAATAAATTCTTATGCTGCTCAAACTGCGCATGACCTCAAGGATAATGCGAACAATACACAAATAAAATATTCACCCAAGCAATTTTTCACGCGCAATAAATTATATTTTTAAAAAAATTCTTTGCGCACTGTTTCATCACAGTCAACTAGTCACCAAATATGATATTGCAGTCATACTGATATTTCACTGTAAACTTCTTTAAATTATTATATTTATTATTTTCTTTATTATTAAATATTAACAAAATTAACACGTAATAATGATAAAAAGGCTTCTATAAAATGATTTTAATGCTAAATCTAATTCAATTTTATGAAATTATTGACTAAAAGAACTCTTGAAAATTCAAAATAAAAATATTCATACAAACTCAAAAGTGGTTAAGAACTGTGTCAAACGTTAATTTTTTACTATTATATAACCAACCGAAATTTAATAATCTCCCGTATTTTTATTCAAAATACAAAAGAGGGAAAAAATATGCGAATAAATTAAAATTAATTTTTAATTTTTTTATAAAAAGTTTATTGAAACTCCTCTTACCGCTCTAGCAGCTTCATACTCCCTGAGAAAAGCTATTATTGTGCTGGTGACTCATTAATACTTTCAAGAATTATAAACCGGATAACAAGTATTCCAATCAAAAATTTTGCATTTTCTAACTCAATAAATTGTTAGTTTTATTCAGAAAATATCTGGAAAAGGATTTATTGTACAACACCACTCCAATCCCCCCTCAAAAAAAAAAAGATGTAAACAACCTGATCCATTTGAGTTGGGTCGGAAGTATAAAAATTTAAAAAGAAAAATATGATTTTTTTTGAAAATAGCTCAATATTATTTAAGCGTATTGCTTGCCACCTTCCACACGCTAATATAAATGTTCAATCGATTCTGGCACGATCTTGATAATTTTAGTCAAATTCATGAAGACTTATTTTTGTATTTCATTCGTAAAATACAATTATATCGTTACCAATTTTATTATATAATCGAAAAACAATTATGCAATGTATAAATAAAATTTTTTTAAAATATATATGGATAAGCGAAATAAATTTTTTCCAACTATATAAACCAAGGTACGTGCCATTCCTAAACTTTAACATTTTTAATAAACCAGTAGGGTTGCGGTGGGCGGAACATAATTTTATTTTACTTTTCATACAATATTAATAAGTCTTCATGAATTTGACTAAAATTATCATTATATTTCATTCGTAAAATACAATTATGTTTCTCCAGAGTTTTCGCTTAATACCAGGTTTGTAATTTTGTTTAGCGGAGCTTTTGAAAGCTGGTAGTAAGTATCAAATATCCCCTTACTTGACCAAAATCAAATAGAAATAGCATCCTCATATGATGCGCCAGATTTTGATGCAATTTTTGAGCCAAGTGCTCTGGATTTAGATCTCTTTTCATGGGAAAAAAATGGTATTAAATCCATAAACTGTTTGTATGTTTGCCAATCCTTTGCGGAGTTATTTTCTTATGTGTGGCTTTAAAATTTCTTATTAATAATTAACTTTTATTTCCTCATTAACTGGATGAGGCCCCCGACAAGGCTCTGAAGCTATTCTAGCTTTATAGTTCTTATAAGCTAACACGGGACATATGTACTGAATAGAATGACTATTTATGTGGCATACTTTTTCCGTTGAAGAACCAGAGAGTCATTCTTTAGGGCTTAAAATAACAAATCTAGCATAACTGGAAGTTATTTTAGTTTTTCTGTCATCTATTCTCTCTATATCGCTTGGTATTAAGAACCCACAAATTGATATTAGCCAACAAAGCTTCTTAGTGAGATTTTCTGTTGCCATCGATTAATTATCGCTCCACTTTTTTTAATGTTTCTATGATCGGTGATACATCATATGAATGATATTTAAAGGATTTTTTGTCCATCCTTCCCAATTCCCAAAAATATTTTTTGAACATGATATCGTTAGTAACTGTTGAAGGATCTGGGAAGATGTCCAAAATTGATGATCGATAATTTCTTATTGTTGGTACTGACCAACCTTGAGTAACTCTGCCATTACCAAGAAAATTTATAATATCTACAGCTGATATTTCGCTACGCCCGGGACAATTTTCAGAACGCCATATTATAAATTTTTTCTTAGCAGAGCTATACCAATTTGATCTTCTTAGAGCAAATGGATTCTCTAGGATTAGATCTATGGCTGACTTTGTTAGGCCTTCAATTTCATAACTTGCCCGCTTATCCTCCAAGCTTTATGCGACAAATCCTTGATCTTCAAAATTATCGAACTTTCGTTTGTATGTTCCGGGAGCGCTTCTTCTGCTGGTATTCTGATTGATTTCGCTATCGAAATTTTGATTAGATCTGGGAACCAAATCCATGTTCTCCATCTAGGAGTTATTAGTGTCAAGGTTGATTTCTCTCGGCGGACTTTCTGGATTATCCTCATGATGAGATTCCAAGATGGGAAGCAGTATGAATTCTTCCAAATACTCCACCAGTGATTGAAAGCGTTCGTTGCTGCTGCCTCTTGAGATGGTTTCCAGCTGAAAAATATCGACAGTTTGTGGCTCGCCGGGGCTGCGAACATATCCACATCGTGCGGTCCTAACTACATATCTATATTTTTGAATATCTTGTCTGGTATTGAACATTCCGTATGTGTACTCATCCTTGAAGGAGCATCTGCTGGATTGAGTGCAGAAGGAACGTAATTCAGCTATGGGCGAGTCGAAGAATTCAGAAAGTCGGCGCACAACTGCTCTGATGTTTTGAGAAGAGCAGGAGACTGGTTCCTGCTTTGTTTCTTCACATAGGTATTAATGTATTGTTGTCTGAATACACCATCACACTCTTTTCAATTATTTCTGGAAGCTTCAAGGCTTTTATGATTGCTATCAACTCCTTGATATTTATTGGCAGTTTCTTTTCCTTTTTGGATCAAGTTCCTGAGTATTGATTTTTCCCCTTGTGCTATACCCCAGTCTGAGTCGCTTGCGCCTGTGAAGACTTCGACTTCTGGGACTTCTGGAAGGAAGCTGCGGTCGTTCCAGCTGATTAGGCTCTCCTTCCACCATTTCAAATTTTCCAAGGTAGATTGTATTAGCTATATTACTGAGTTTCAATTTGATTTTTTTCTCAAAGCTTCGTTCATTAGCTCTATAAGCCTTCTGGTCATCAAAAAACCATGGAGGAGTGCAATTGACATGGCCTGAGCTTTTCCTATGAATGGTGCTAATTTTTTTACTGTTGTAGCACCCTTGGTTATGAGGCAGTTTGCATCCCTCCTCAGGTCCCTGACCTTGACTTTTGGGATTTTTAAATCATCAATCGTGTATCGATTTTCATTCCCAAATGTGTTAGGCTTTGTGAGGGAACCAATGAGGATTTATTTTCCTGGATTATAAATCCCAGTTTCCGTAGGCGTTTAATCACCTTCTGTGTGTTCTTCAGCGATTGTTCCTTGCTCGATCCTAAGATCAGCAAATCGTCCAAGTAAGCACTTATCCTTATTCCATGTTGTCTTGCCCATCTATTACTGGGCGCAATACCTTCGTGAAAACTAGTGGGCTCAAGGAAAAGCCAAATGGAAGAGCGCGGAAGCGAAAATTTTTGTTTTCTCATAGAAAACTGAGATATTTCCTTGAAGATTGAGAAATATGTACGTGAAGGAATGCTTCTGCAAGATATATGCTTTTCATCCAATCTTTGCGACAAACAAGCTTTCATACAGTTGACAGACTCTTCATTTTGAAGTATCTTTGAGGCAGATGCTGATTCAGAGATTTCAGATTTAAAACTGGGAGAGCTTCTCCGAATTTTTTTGGAACCGTAAAAATCGTAAAAAAAAGAATCCGGGTGTGTCGTGAGAAACCTGTTCTTTCGCGTTTTTTGAGAGTAGGGTCATTAATTTCCTCCTTTATTGTCCTGGTATCCTGCTTTGAAAACCTTCTTCCTTGTATCATCTTCATTCTGATCACTTTTTTTTGGTTGGGTCAATAGTGGAATCCTGAACCCCTTCTCTATCACAGATCTAACCCAAAAATCGTTTGTGAGTCTCTCCTTCACTTTTTGGAAGAGGATCAGCCGTCCCCCTACCGAAAATTTTCACCCCTCCCCCGGTGACCAAAAGAGAGGCTGCGAACTGCCCCGCTATTTTGGTTCCCAAAAATGGAACCTCCTTCCTGCCTGAGTTGGTTCTGGCCATATAGCGAGCTTGAATTTGGAATTTTTCCTGTTTGGGGTTGGTTATAGTTTCTGTCTGAGGAGTGTTTCAGAAATAAACTCCTTCTGACAGAGTAGTCTCGTTTGTTTGCACCTCGTGTTAGAACAATAGTCTTCTGCATTGACTTATTTGACGCCGCATGTTCGACGAGTTCCTTGCGGTCGAATAGCGGATTATAGCTCGCAGATAGGATTTTTGGAGCTTTCCCGGGTATCTTTGCGTTCCTGAATACTTTTTCCATGAGAAGCTGGGTGACGTGCGAGGATAAGTCTGAAAACAAAATTCGGATAGCGTTGGAAAATTCGATTACACTTTCAGCTGAAAGCGAGTTTGTTTCACGTTGCAGCATGGTGTGTACGTAGTATTCGATTGATCTAGTAATTTCTGATAATCTATACTGAATATCGAAGAGCTTTGAATCATCCTTTTTTGCCTCGGAAGAGAGCCCAAATTCATTTAGTGACGGGGGTTCATTGACCATGCTCTCATTTTTTGGGCATAATCCAATAAATTTTCTTTTTGCAGCATCTGTGAGTGAAGACCTAAAGAAATCGTTTTTGATACTTGGTATGGAATCAAGAATTTCAGGGTAAGCAATAAAATCTCTAGGCGGAGCTCTATCAACGATGTATAAATCACGGCTGGTTTCATTATCAGATATATCAATTGAATCAGAGATAGGAGCAGGAACGGAAGTATAAATAGGAGCAGTGACGTTTTGAGCTTGTGATTCCATATTGCAAAGCCTAAATAAGATTTCTTGTGCCCAGCTAGGGACAGGTTCTTGATTAATACTTTCTTCATTTTGAAACATAGGATAAAAATGAAAGAAATAAAGTATAAGAAAAGTTCTATTTTTTTTTTTTTTTTTGGAATAGCAAGGTAGTGTACCTGGCGAAAAGAAAAACGGAAAGTTTAGGAATGGCACGTGCCTTGGTTTATATAGTTGGAAGAAATTTTTTTGTTTATGAATAAATATTTTAAAAAATTTTTAATTGGTAGATTAAAAAAAATTTTATTTATACATTGCATAATTGTTTTTTGATTATATAACAAAATTGGTAACAAAATAATTGTATTTTACCAATGAAATACAATATTACAAAACGGGCAGAAAGTTTTGTATTTTTCTCTTATTATTTATAAAGTTTTGATTTACTATTAGTCATTTTTCTATGTTATAGAGTATTTAGCACATTTATAGTGTTAATTGCATTAAATATTTTTACATCCACTTAATATTTCCTGATACCCAAGTACTCATTCTTGATCTATGCGGAAATTTAAATAGTTCAGAAATTCACTTTTTAGAGTTTCTCCGTTTTACTATTGCGCGCTCTTGGGCCTCGCTTGTTTTTAAAAATAAAATTTTAATTCCCAACTCGATCTGAAGCCTTTCAATAGCTGCTGGTTTTCCCACTCTAGCTACCATTCTTATTTGCCTTATTAATTTCAATTAGGATTAGTTTAACTCTGTGATTGCTCATTCCAATAGTTTCTCCGCAATATCAGCCAATAGGAAACAGTACTGAATTTATTAATTTCATTTTTAATGCTGTAGGTATATCAGTTCTCATTAAAAATCCGTACCTGCAAAAAGTGGCTTTTTCGAAATTTTTTTTATTTTTCTGAATTTCAGATAATACATTCTAATTATCATTAAAAATTTATCCAAGATATTCGTATTTTTGCAAGATTTCTATTTCCTGATTTTGAGCGCTAAATTTTAAAATTTTTTTTGAATTTTTTTTTAAATTTCCACATTTTGAATTATTTATTTTCATTTCCTATTTATTTGATCATCAGATATTTTATCCAACGAGTCTTGGAGCTGTTCAGCAGAGTCAGAAATCGCTACAGCATCATCTGCAAATAGTAGGCCTGAGATTCTTTTTCCTAGTGATGATACAAAAACACCTTGTATGCCATCCAAAATATCGTTTATATA
>LSSN01000694.1:1633-13728 GCA_001970855.1 Smittium culicis | reverse complement strand
CACTTACTGATTGGCGAAAAAATGATAGAAAATACCACTATTAAAGAAATTGGGCTTTCAGAATTTTCTTGTCACAAATTCATATCAATAAACATAAAAAAAGACATATAAAAAAAAGACAATCAATAATTGGAAACATAATTCCAGTCTTTTAGAAAAATCGATACAAAAGAACTATTATTAGAGCATTAAACACAAAAGTTCAAATTCTGGAACATTCTATTGAACAAAAAAAATTTGCAAAAATATTTTTATTAACCTAGATAAATATATCGAGTTAAATAAAAGAATTGAAATTTTGGAATTAGATAATAAAAAATACAATAGAATGACAAACAAAAACATCTATAACATCTCTAAAGTAAAAAATTACAACGAAGCAATAATAGCCAATGAAAATAAAATCAAAAATTCAATAAAGAAAAACTTGATGGAATGACTTTAAGGTCGCGCGTTAAGTGGATAGAAAAAAATTAGTGATGAAATAAATATTTTATCGGGATCCTAAAAAAAATGGAAGACAAAAAAAGATTTAATCGAACTAAAAAATTCAAATGGCGAAGAAATTACGGGAAAAGATGAAAAGCAAAAAGAATGCCAATCATTCTATTCTAAACTTTTCTCTTAAGGAATAAAATCCGCAGATAGCCAATTAAAACTAATTTCTTGCATCAAAAATATACTCAATAATTTTGATCAAACTCATTTAGAGGAAAGATTATCCAAAAATGAAATTTTGGAGTCTATAATTAATCCTCCAAATAACAGGTCGCCTTGACCTGATGGGCTGACTTTTGAATTTTACAAATGATTTATAGAAAAAATATCTGAACACTTATAAAAATCTATAATATCTTACCAGAAATGTAAAATTGAAACAATCTTAGTGTCAGATATGTAGTAGTGATGATTCCTAAAAAGGGAGACCCAAAAAAATTAAAAAATTATATGACTATCACATTGGCCAATACAGACGAGAAAATATTCACAAAAATAATAAGTAACAGACTAAAAAAGTAATTGGAAAAATTATTACCCCTAACCAATCAGGATTCATAAAAGATAAAAGTATTTTTGACAATATACATGCAACAAATTTTTTGATAGAAAATAGCAAAACAAAACCTAGAAAAACAAATGGATACCTCCTCCTATTGGATTAGGAAAGGTTTATCATAGTTTAGACTGAATATACCTCTTTAAATGCCTCTCCGCATTTGGAATAGTGCCATTTTTCATTAGTAATATAAAAAATTTATAACAAAATCCTATTACTCGTAATAATCAATATTAGTTTTACTGAACCTATAACTATTGGACAAGGATTGAGACAAGGAGATCCTATATCTCCGCTTCTATTAAATTTAGTAATAGAACCGGTTCTAGAACTAATAAAAAAAACCTGCAAAGGAATACCATTGGGAAAAGAATATTTCAAATATCTAGCGTACGCAGATGATTTACTAATAGGGATATCCAATAAAACCGATGAAAAAGCAGTATCTGAAGCTTTAAATATTCATTCGCTAGCATCAAATGCCAAAGTAAATATAGAAAAAACGATATATATTAAATTAGGAGACCCCACAGATAGTTGGCTAGATCAAAAAATTTTACAGCCAAATGAGCCATTCAAATATCTTGGCATTAAATTTGATTCGTCCGGAGTAGCAATTAAAGAAAACCAAAAAGACCTATATAATAGTATAACTAATAGCATCAATAATTTAAAAAATAGAAAACTATCCATCAAAGGGAAAATTCTCCTAGCCAATACTTTTATACTATCAAAATAATGGTTTGCCTCCCATGTCATTCCTTTTGATAAAAAATTCATCGAAGATGTCAAAAAAGCAATCAACAAATTTATTTTTCCGATAAAAAAACACGAATAAAAATGATACAATTAAACTCCAACTATAAAATAGGTGCCTTGGATCACTTAATATTGATACCCAATCAAAATAATTATAGGCAAAGTGGTTCAATTCTTTACTAAAAAATAAAAAATGTGTGTTGCTAGGATCAGCCTATAAAAATTTACAATTCTTAGCAGTCAAATTATTCAGCTCTCAGAGCTATGTTGATTAGCTTACCGAAAAAGATCAGTCAACTAAATATAATAAGCTTCCACCAATATGGAAACACTCATTAAAAGTTTCTAAAAAAATTTACATTTCAAACATAGATAAAATCTCTGATTGGCCGTTAGATAAAATCGAAATTCTAGGCCTAAAATATACAAACAAACTTATGGAGTAAACCTAACAAAAAAAGAAATAAAATGGCTAGAAAATAAAGGGATAGCCCACTGCGGAAACTCATCTCAAAATACTATCTAGTATGGGTAAAAAAAACAGATTTCATATATAATATAAAAATAAACGAAAAAATAGTAATTTTACCAATTGAACCACGTTTAAAAGAAAAATGGTTTGATCAACTATGTTCACCAAATCTTATTGATCTAAGTGAAAAATTTTTGATACACAACGAGTCAATAACTAAATACTCAAACAAAAAAGCCGGACTCAAAATTGAAGATAACATTAAAAAGAATTGATAGCTCAGCATAAATTAGATCAAATAGGTAGAATGAAAAACGTTGAACCTTTTTTTAATTGGATGAAAATAAATAAAATTGACCTGGAGCCTAAAATTATAAGTCAACTATGGATCTTCATCACAACGCAATAATTACTGGAGAAAAACTAAGGGATTGGAAGAATAGTGTCTATAACCAATCGCAAGAATGTAATTCATTAAAGAAAAAAGAAAAAATTATGCATATTTAATTTTTATCTAGGAGAATTTACGATTTGTGGAAAAATAATTATAATTTTTTGTATACAAATACATTCGATAACAGTATAGCTAATGGAATTACAAAAGATATAATATTTAATTTTTTACAGCCAATGGGAATTAAGTCTCCGAAAGTAGAAATACTGTATGGGCTTTCCATCTGGAATATAAATAGAGAAGGGTTGAATCTGAACTAATAAATACAAATATAACTCGCAAAGAAATATTTTACAGGAGGAAATACGACCTGCAACAAAAAATTATTATTAATTTTAAAAATCACATAAAACGAGAATCTCATTTGAAATCATCTAATAAGATTAAAGCATTAAAAAATTATTTCTTTTTTTTTTTCATTATAAAACTAGACACTCTAATAAAGCGCTCGAATAAAATTAATGTCTACAGAATGGAAACCACAGACGGAAAGGAAAAATCCTATGCGAAAACAGCGAAAAAGAAATCAGATTTTGCAAACCGAGTCACAGTAAAACATCTGATTTACGGAAAAGACATTCAAGAAAAAAATGTTATGATCAAGTTCCTTGGGTCGGAGGAAAGGTTTTGGATCGAGCTATATAATTACGGAAATGAATGCGAAGAAATAATAGAAATAGTTACTAACAATTTGATGCTGAATACTAATCAGTGATATAAAATAAAAGAGGAAAAAAATTTTTTATCGATTTTGAAACTGTCGATAACGCAAGAGAATTCAAAGAAAAGGCTATACTTTTCAAAGGTGAGCGCATTAGAATTTCGGATCCAGTCGAATCGAAGTAAGACATTTTGAACGTTACGATTCCTTCATCTGAAGGAAAATCATTCAAAAAATTGTTTAGAGCAGGCAAAAATTTAATCCTATCGGTAGGAGACCTTAAAGATATCACAGTGCTAACGTTGAGAAATTGAGTAAAACTTAACATAAACCAGAAAATCGTTCTTAAAAACAACGATAAGAACAAAATTACGGAATTCTTAAGAGTAGAAAATGCAGTATCCAGCCTGCTATTTAAAGATGCGCCGCGAGTATGCAAATATTGCAAGCCCAATTCGCACTCGATTAAAAATTGTGAAAAAATTAAGGTGAAAAAAAAGGTCAAAGTGACTAAAATGAAAAAAAAAAAACAGTATCTTTAATTTTCCTTAAGATAATTTAAACTCCTTCAAGACTTTCAAGTCTGCCAGAAATCAGATGAAAACTCCAAAAAAGTACAAAAATGATCAATAACGGAAGAATGTTGCTAAAAAAAAGGAAAAAACTAACCGCCCCAAATAAGTTAGGAAAAACAGGTAAACAGAGAGGGAAATATGAGTTCGAAACATTTCGAAGAGAAAATCTTGACATCTTCCGCTCTCAAATCACAAAATACATTTGATGTACTCAGCGATAACGAAAATTCAATATATAAAGTACTTCACAATGATTCAAAGCCCAACAATGAACCAAAAATCTTAGAGAAGGGCGAAGAAAATCTTTTCTTTAGCAATCCTTCTAATGGATTATTATACACAAACATAGATATAGACCGTTCGGAAGGCTTGAGAAACACTAGCATGGTGTTAGAAAACCCTGAAACTCAGATCCAAATAAATTTTGAGTTCAAAACTCCAGAAAAAAAATTATAAAAAGTAGATCATTTAATGAATATCAAACATAGTAACGATAAAAAAAGCCCCTACAAAGTAGAATTCATGACGTGGAATGTACAGGGTCTAATTGACAATAAAAAAAGAAACATAACTATGAAACTATTAAATAAAAGTTCAGCAGATATAACCTGTCTGCAAGAAACACCCCACGACAGGATAAAACACGTCATCCGGAAAACAAAATGGCCGTATATGTCGTTGTGGAATTTCAACACTGCAATTTTAATTTACAATAAAAACCTAACTTTTTTATCGCATAAAACTTTATGTAGCGGTAGAATTATACAAGAAACAATTGGAAGCAGTAAAATTAGAAAAATAATTGAAGTTATAAACATATAGGCACCGGCTGACAGGAATCTTTGCGCAAACTTCTACAAAAACATTGATAGTAAATTCACCCTAAAAGATAACATGGTTATAATGGGTGTCCTCAATAAAACTAAAAACAGCTTCAAAGATAGGTATCCTAGCAACAAAAAAAAATTGAATGGAAGCTAATTCAAAACTGATGAAAAGATTCGACCTAGTTGATTTACACTCTATATTATACACTGAAAAGGTACTGTATACATGGCAGTCAGATAATGGAGATTTAAAAGCTGAGCTATACAACTAATAGTTTCTAGAAGTCATCTAAACAGGTTCGCAGATATAGACATGTGTGTAGGTAACACGTCAAATCATCTACAACTGTGCGGCACTTTTGAACTCGAAAAATATAAAAGGCCAACTAAAAACCCTGATCTATGGAAAATGAATATATCCTGGCTGAATGATGAGGTATTTAATAACCAAATAATAAAGATGTGTTATGAAGTAAAGAACTTGAATGGTGAAGAGCTAATTGAATCATGGGGTACGAAAAAATTTAAAATAAATGAGTTAAATAGGGAGAATCGATATAATGATGACAAAAACCAAAAAAAACCTCGATACAGCAGAAAAGGATTTTGAAAAATCAAAACACAACATAAACACGACAATAACCAAGGATACAGTAGAACAAACAAATATATGCCTAATAAACATGCAGTTCGTGTTGATACGGCTAATTAAACATTCAAACAAAAAAAATTGAAAGTCTTTTTAAAAAATCCAGAGAAAAATGGCATGAATACGGCGAAAAGTCCAGCAAGCTCTTCTTTCAATGTTTCAAAATTATTCAATCCAAAAGTAGTATCAAATACCTTTATAATAAAATTAACTTAGATGTTACTGAAGATGCCAAAATTAAAGAAGTGGCAGATAAATTTTACAAAAAACTATTCAAAAAAGGTACAACATGTAGTATAAATCAAACTGGTCTACTGGGGAATATAAAGAAAAAGCTAAATCGGGAGGAGAAACGAGAAATCTCTAAGCTAATCTCTATAGATGAAATTGAAAAAATAATAAAGAGTACTAAAAATAATAGCGCCCCTGGGAGAGACGGTATCCCCTACAAGTTCTTTAAAAAATACGGTTAGTTAGTGTCGGTTATTCTCTCAAAAATTTACAATATTGACCTTTAAAAGAAAATCCTCCCACAGAACTTCAATAAAGCTAAGATAATTCTACTACCATAAAAAAGGTGATAAAAAACTGATTGAAAATTACAGAACTATCGCATTAATAGACTGCGGCACGAAAATATGAAGCAAAGTTATCACGGGAAGAATTAAATCAATTATGAATAAGATTATTCACCGTAAGAAACAGGATTCATATCGGGACGTAGTATTTTTGTTAATATTTGGAATTTCAACGCGATTTTAGAAGCCAGTAAAGCATACCCGGAAAAAATTCAATGTGCGTTGGTTCTAATAGACTAAACAAAGCCCACTATCGGGTAAACTGGGAATAACTGTGGCTAACGATGGAAAAGTCTGATTTCAAAAAACAATAATAGACTTAATAAAACCTCTTCATTTCAACTCAAAAACGAAAATAAAAAAAAAAAAAAAACTCCTTAGCTGGCTGGATTAACTTTAACCAAGGACTAAGGCAAGGGGGCCCACTATCACCCCTGATTTATATCTTAATTGCTGAGCCAATCCTAGAAAAAATTAGATATAGAATTAAACAAATTAATTTGTTTGAAAACAAAATTTGAACTCTATCTTACGCAGGTGATATAATTATAAGAGTAACAAATGACAAAGACGTCTAGAAACTCATCAAAATTTTAAAAAAGAAAAATAAAGTCTCAAATTCTAGGTCAAATGAAGAGAAGGCTGCATGTATCATAATAGAGAACTACCAAATCAGATAACTTTTAACCTGCTACCTTAGAACCGTTGCTTTAAATGTCTAGGTTTAATATTTAATAGTATATCATCGATAATGTAAAAAACGAAGAAAAGATATTATCGAGTATCAAAAAGATTGAAATAAAGAAAACTTTCATTAATAGGAAGATTACATACCAAAATAAACAATTCTTTTAAAATTGTACTTCTATTCACATGTAATATTATTTAGCAAAGATATCATAAGCGAGATCAAAAAATCAGTTCTAGAATTTTTATGGAATGAAAAAAATTCAGAGTGGTATATCAAAAGCTAGTACACAGCAAATCGAAAGGCGGCTTGGGTTTAATTCTAATAGAGGAAATGTGCATAGGGATTTTTGCAAAAATATTAAAATACTTTTTGTCCGACTGTTTGATCTCATGTAGGTACCAAAAATTGCTATCAGGAAAACTGATATGCCCTCCGGCCCCGAATATCCAATGTGTATTATACGAGGGTAATATGTCCTTAAAACTTCAAAAACCACATTAGGTTTCTATAAAGATATTATAATTACGGCAAAAAAATTGAATTGTATTTCCGAAGACGTTGAAAACTCATGGAACTTGGATGGAATCTTATCACTACCAATATCTATATACAAAAATATTGTGAATATTAAATTTAGTAAAAGCGAAAGAATCAAACTACATAAAAAAAAGATGTTTTTGTGGAAGGATGTACTAGATAATAGCAAAAAAATGACAAATTGGCCAGGCTCCAGAAAATTAGCGCTCTCAGTAAGAAATGCAAAAATATTCTCATTCACTGCTGACGTCGAAAATAAAATATTGAATTTATTAATACCCCAGATAGCCAGCAGTAAATCATTTTGTCTTTTAGGAAAGCTAAAACTCGCATGGAAGCCAACTAGTGAATATACCTCAAAAGTAGAATGAAAATTTTTAACGGAAAAAAATAGCAAATTAACACCAAATTTAAAAGATTGGGATATCTATAAGTAGATAATACTTTTAAATTCAGTTGGGATACGATTCATAGGCTGAGAGTAGAACCGAAAATTAAATCTTTACTCTGGCTGATTTTCCATAATGGTGTGTGGACAGCAAAGAAGATGGCTCTATTCAATACTCAAACAAATATTAAATACATGCATTGCTTTGAGAAAGAAGGTACTAAACATATTTTCTTTGAATGTGTGAAGGCAAAGTCTTATTGGGAATTAATAGCCTCATTTTTTAAACGTATTTTTTTTAACCCAACAATACTAATCTATTGAATATCAACAAATTTGACATATTGAACATTCTTGTAAAATTTAATAAACACATCCCAAATCATAACATTTTATGTGCCCAGGCAATTTGGGATCTACATGTATCCAGAACTCAACTAAATTTGAACCAGATTGATACAGTCCCGTATACTTTATTTAACAATTGGAAGGATAAAATAAAGAATATAATTATGGATGATACGAATGGATGTGATAGTGATCTCAACAAATCGAAATAGTTAAATATAAAAATTAACTGGTTTACAAACAATAATGATAACAGGACGATATTCTACGACAGCTGTAGTTAAAAAATTGGACAAAATAAATATATATATTTAGAGCAACATTATAATTTATTTTTTTCCTTTTATTTTTTATTTATTTTTAAAGAAAATAAATACAAAAGAAGCCCGATAGGCTTTCTTTTTAAAAAAAAAGCCAGAATCTTGTATAGCTATGAGAACTAAATAGTTCTCAATAGAGTCAGAATGAAAATTAGTGTTCAGAGAAAGCTGATATCTTTGAATCTTCATGCCATTATTCTCTCTTTTCTTATAACACTTATACTTATTCTTGATCTCTAGCTCTTAATTTAATTTTTTTAAATATTAACTTAAATAAAAAAATAAAAATTCATAATTAGTAATTAATGATTTGACAAGTGACGAGTTTAATCTTCAGTTTATTGTTCAAAGGATAATAAAATTATAAATAATAATTTAGAAAAGATTTAATAAAAATGATAAGAATAAATGTCGTTGATTTTTATAATGTGTTTTTATTAGCTTAAACTAATGTGAAGAAAAATGTCTTCAATATAACTATACTCTTTATTTAAAAATACTTTCCAAAAAAACTAGGAAGGGTTAAAAAAAAAAACTAATTTATAAAATAAAGTGGGCGCTCTATTTATACTCAAAAAAAAAAAAAAGAGCAGGTTTTTAGAAAGTAGAGTACATGTGAGAGAATAAAATAGTTGAAATAGGTTTCATAGTCGAAACAGGAAGTTATTTGGTAATGATGAAGGGATAAAAATATGTTAAAGAATAGAATTCAATATAGTTAACTTTCAGGTTTTCCCTTCCGTCGCCACTACTTTTGGATCGTTTAGATACAATTCTTCCATACCTGTTATCTTCCAAGAATACACCAGGGCGTACTAATGTCTTGCCTACACTTATTTTCAAATATAAAACCTGTTACTAATCAAAAGCAGCTTTTTATGATCATTATCTTGTAAACAGATAAAATTATAGGATCTCAGAAATAAAGATTTTTTCATCATTTTCTAATGTGATCTTTGCTACTCGATGCAGCGTGTCACCTGTTCAAATACATGCAAAGTATATCTTGGAAATCATCTATCCATGTAAATTTTTTGCAACCTTAAAGGATCTTAACACGCGTATTTAATTCGGAGTATATATGTCGTATTTTCCAGGTAGATTTTGGGTCACACAATCGCCTAGTATCCCCAGAATCGCACATATATACAAAGTTCAAGCCCAAATAAAAGTTGCGCGAGGTAATCGATGCACCATGCTCTTGAAAATACTATCATCACAATGTAATCTTGTCTGAAATTGGACAATATTGACCGCACACAGTACTGGTTAAAAAGGGCCATGTAATTTACCGCTTTCATACCATCATACCTCCTCTAAATTTGACTTACAGGTCCTCATCCTACATAAACCAACTTAAGCTAGAGAAAAGGGGTTTTTTTTACCTTCGATCTTTCTCGAATTCACAAGTGCCAATTTATAATATTTCAACATAGTTATTTGATAAATAGCTGGTCAAAAATACCTCCGATCTAAAAACCAAAAATAAAAATAAAAAAACTCCCAAAGCATTAAACTTTCTAGAAAAACTACTGATTACCTTCTTCATAAAATTTATCTCGCTGTATACTAATTTCTTACCTAGATATTTTTTCAACTATTATACAAAAGTTTATTAATGTAACCTCTTTAATATATCAAAGGTGTTTCAAAGAAAAAAATTCAAAAGTGCACCCCCCCCTCACCTCAATAAAAAATATACAACTTGAAACCAAATAACTTTTTAAAATATCCAAAAAAAAAATTTATAAAAAAGTCATATTTATTCAAATCATAAATCTCTCCTTAATTGATTTAAAACCCTAAAAGTTAAACAGAAAAGGTAAAAAAAATGATAATGCGCATACACCTACTTGAAATGTGTTTTATCCCCAAAATTTGAAAAATAAAAAATAATGTCACAAAAAATGAAAATTCTTTTCAGGTATGAAATAATAGTTTTTTTATAAATTAGAATATCGTAATACGCAACAAATATCATACCCCTATTTTTTTATATATCTGAAAATTTCAATACCTAGTAACAAATCTGATAACACGAGAGCCAACGAATATGAAAAAAATGCGACGATGCATTTGAACCATCCAATTTTTGAGCTTTTCTACAAATCGCCAACTTTAAAAACCAAAATTTCAGGTTAACCTATCCCATCAGAAATGAACTACTAAGCCTTAGGATTAAGTTTAGATTCTTTTTATGGTGTTCATTTATGTCAGCTTTAAAATAAGAACAATAATTCAAAAAGTAGCATTAAATGAATAAATTAGAGTTTAGTCCGCTGAATTTCAATATTTTCGATTTTAGATTAAGTTTTATTTAAAAAATTTTTTTATTCCACGTCTCCCCACCCTCACCTCAATCAATTACGAATTAAATTTTCTACACAAAAAAAAACAACATTGTATAAAACCTAAACTCGAAATATATTTAAAGTTTTGAATCTAATAATTTATGAAAAAAAAATAAAATGATACTCAATCAGGCTAACATGAGGTGTTCATGAATACTAAGAAAAAAAGTTCTAAAGATTATTTTTGCACTGAAAGGATTTAAAAAAAATACCAAGTTCTTAATCAAATTTCTCAAATAAAAATAAGGCGCATAAAAATCTCCAGATTCTTCCTAAGTAATTAAAAAAACACATTTTTATTCTTTCCTATTGGTAGTCCTATAAAAAAACCTTATCTAGAAAAATAGTATAGATCCTTATTTAATTAAATGTATGCTTTTTATAATACATAAATCGGTCTAGTTAATCACGCTTATAAAATATTCAATTATGAGAACTATAGTGTATTTTATCTAAGATATAGATGAATTGAAAATATAGTGACTACTAATGAATTGTATAATACTTTATTAGCGTTTATTCGAATACTAATTTGCAATTATCGTATAATTTAGTCATTAGGATTTAAACGAATGGAAATGGAATATTAACTATAACCAATAAAGTACCAATCAAAGGCAGCATCCAAAAATAAATGTAAAAAAATCCATACAAAAAAAAAAGGTACACAAGCACAAATCTATTTATAGATAGTAATTGATAAATTTTTAAATCTAACTGCGTATTTTATTTTTGGTTTCCACATTTTCATACTTTTTTGATAATATGGAAATTGCTGTTTTTTATGAAATTTTCTTTTCTGTAGTTTTAACCCTTTCGCGTCCAACGCTCTTTAAAAAAATCAATTAATTGATTCGATTATGATTTATAAGCAAATTTATTATTTGCAGTTATTCTAAAAGTATCCAATATACGAATTAATCTAGGAATTAAAGTGTTTTATTCATTTCCCGAGCGGTACACTATTTTTGATCTACAAAATATATCCAACTGTGTTAAATAAATTTAGTATAATTTCGAGACGAGCGTGATTATGAGATCGTTAAAGTATAGCAGCAAATAATAATCTATATTTTAAATCGCTGACAAATTATTAAATTCAATTATTTAAGAGAGTTGAACGGGAAAGGATTTATTGAATCTATTTTGCCGGATTTGGTAGATTGAAAACAATCCGCCTCCCGTGAAATCGTTAATTAGCTTTGTGTAAGTTTTTAGATATATTAGTAAGTATTTTTTTAAAATTATCTAGCTTATCTAGTAGCCGTACCTAATCACATTAGTAATTAAAAAAGTTGTTAAATGAAAGTTCCGTTCTATAAATTCCGTATAATATATTTATCATAGTACTAAATAAACTATTTTTTATCAATTGGAACCCTAAATAAGTTTATAGATGAGCATTTAAATCTTGATATAAAGGGTTAT